>SNQJ01S0034087.1:64468-89530 GCA_010110895.2 Picea sitchensis | reverse complement strand
GTTGGGTATGTATTATATTCTTTGCATGATTGTGGGTCCTCGTATTAGGGTTTTTGGGGGCAAAGCCCCCTTAAAAAAATTGGGGGTTTATTCAACGAATTTTTGAGTAGTTTTTCGCCTTTGGCGGGGACAATTTTTTCTCCTTTGGTAGTTTGGTGGCACATGGTATTTTAACCCATGGTTTTCTAATTTTGGTTAAGGAATTAAGTTTGTATTCTAATTGAATAAATGGATTATGGGTTTATGGGTTTCTTGGATACTGTGGGATCCTATATATATTATTGTAAACAACGAAGTTGTATTATGAATAGAATTAGAGGTGTGACTCTAGAATGGGTTGTTGGTTTTCGTGGTTGTATTTCCAGGGTAAATCTTTATGTAAATATGTTAGTGCAATTGTTTTCTTTTTTGTGTTAAGAATTTGGTAGTGCATTGCATTATTGTAAAAGGTTTAAAACTTTCAGAATGATGAGATAATTATCCCTTTAGTATCTTTGATTAACTTGTTGTCAGCATATGTTTGGCGAATGATCCACGAGATGGATTCTTCACATGGGAACACAGTTGAGCATGCAATTATCTTATGCAATTGTGAGCATTTTATCGTTTGGTAAACTCCCGAGTCTTGGTCATCATTAGGTACATATAGGAATCCTATTAAAACATTTGGTAAATTCCTCCCCATTAGTATGCCACATTGGAGTCCACATTGTAAATGGTGTTATTATAGATGAGATTTGGAGTACTCGCTTCTACTTCCTCTTCTTACTTACTCTCCTCTAGGTTTCCATATCTATATACCACAACTCACCTATATCAACAACATTGAGTATTAGCATGGTCACTTTTCTCAAAGAATGCAACTGCATGTATAGAGAAATATTATCTAGGAGGGAGATCTTATCTACTCGTAATGGCTCGTAATGGCCATTTCTAGGTTTGATTTCTATGATGGAGCGCTTATAAATGGTTAGGTACTTTCCCTCAAAATTTTAGTTGATAATTGATGTCCAATAGTAAATTACTCTACAACTATTTTGTCTTGGTAAAAGCCATGTATATGATATTAATAAATTAAAATAAAATAATTACATGTAATATGATCAAGACAAAAGCTGCAATGAATACATAGATATCTCAGTGATACAATAATGATGGCGAGACCAGACATATGACAGTAATCATACGGCAATTTCATGTTTGTGGCTATATTTTCATTTGTCTATTTACACGACATGAATATGTAAATCCGATTCAGACGATCCTTGCTTTCAGTAGGAAGCCTACGTGACTCCTGAGAATTACCTAAATGGTTTGCAATATAGAATTTCCCAGCATTCAAATTAATCGAAATCTTATCCATAAATCCTTGATTTGAGGAGTCAAGATATGTGCGATTCTATCTCTCTGGCCACATGCAGATTCTTGTTTGGAGCACGGGCAAGGAAATAAAAGCCATAATTAACTTGAAGCTCAAGGATTTAGATTATCATTCAACGGCAAATTCTTTCTCGGTTCTATCCGTTGGAGATTTTACACGACTTTTGTTGGAGTTGGGGGAAGAAATTGCAACAAATTCATGTTTGCGTGTGGACCACGGATTCTCCTGTTTCTCGAAATCTGCAAATTTGGTCAAAGATGATTCAGGGATCGCATCGAGAACATTCTTGTAAATTGTTACGTATTAATCAGTTTGGTGGGAAAGGAAATTTGTTGATATAATAATATGACCCAAGCTCGATTCTCGCGCAATCACAGCTGCGTATAAGTGAAGGAAACTTCGCCATGGTCGTGATTTCCTATGACAGGATATTTAATATAGAATGGAATGGAATAGAATGGAATGAGAATAGAATATCCATACCAGTATACATTCATTATCGAAATTAACGAGACATTCTGTGCAGCAAAACAGCAATGTCTTGATCATTTCCCCTTAACTACGTTTCCAATTTCAACCCAGAGAGTCCAGCTCGAAAACCAGGTATGAACGGAGGGTTTTAACAAATATTTTCTCAGGTGGATAACGAAATTAAATATTCGTTCTTGCGTAGAATTTTGGGTTGTCCCGTCACCCGTGATTTCTTTAAATCCCAGAATCCCCCTTTTGGAGGGAGAAAATTTGACTTGACAATAGAACTGAATGTAGATCTATTAGTAAACTGTATTTGGGCAGGCAAGGAGGTCTTTAAATTTTATCCATGATGGAACTCTCAATTCTTATGATATTTGCTGCTCCTCGGTACTCGTTAAATATGCCATCATGGCCTTATCATTTTCTTCTTCAAGGAAACAAAATGACGCCAGATTCAAATGTCCTGTGGGTTTGAAGTTCTAGACGTCGATGGCTGCATTCACTATTAAAAAAAAGAATGGAACAATCCAACAAGGTGGACTTGGAAAGTTCAACTTGTTACTCGGAGAAATCACGGGCAATATCCTGGTATTTTTTAATTTTGAGATATGGAGTGAAAATTCGCAACCAGCAAAACGATATCGATATTTGGCACCATACAAGCATGGCAGCTGCCACACCACTAAATCGATGAGTTTTTTCCCAGAATTCAATTTCCTGCTTTCTAAGACGCCATTAAAAAAATCTCTAGGAGACCCATCCGCAGTTGACTTAGCTGCTCTAGTATTCCTCTTAATCTGTGCATTCTTCTTACCTGTATCCAAGGTTCCTCATGTGTCTGTGGCTGGACATAAAAGGTTTTGATGGATGCACGAACGCAATAAGAAAAGCCAGAAATTTGAAGAATGGGATCGTCGGGAAGAAGTGGGGCTGTCAGGCAATACGTTCGCTCAAACGTCCCTCGACTAAGATGGACACCTCAGCTCCATCAATGCTTTGTAAGTGCAGTGGAATCGCTTGGCGGTCAGGAAAGTAAGTATATGCGATATAATATTCTCCTGTTTATCCAGGATTTGGCTTGCATCTCTCTGCAAAATGTATGAATTCGTCTCCCTCCTTTTGTGCAGAGGCTACTCCCAAGCTTGTTCTTCAGCTCATGGATGTGAAGGGGTTGAGCATTTCGCATGTCAAAAGTCATTTGCAGGTGTGAATTAAGCATCTGTTACCAAAGCAAATTAACTGCATTACAGCTAATAGCTTGACGTTGTAGGAATACCAATAACAATGTAAAAAGCTCAGGTTTAAATCTCAGGCAGGCGGGTGTTGCAGGAACACTAATAACCATGCAAACAGTCTAGGTTCAAACACTAGTTGGATAGCTACTATTGTGTTGCAGAAACATAGCTACTAGTGTGTTGCAGAAACATTAAGGCTTTGGCTAGGTGTTTTAAGAAATGGTTTTTTTTGCAGAAATCTTTGGACCAATCACTATTTTTTGTTGTTGTTCAGAATTCATTTCTGAATGTATGTAGAAATGGATTAAGCATATTGAAAATTACAGAAATAATCACTTAAATTTAGGAATCCAACAATTTCTAGTAAATTTCTGGCAAATATCTCCGAAAAAAATCTTTATTTAGTAGAATCTTTAACCTACAACTAATAACTATGTAAACAGTTTAGGTTGAAGATATTTGACAACTTGGTTTTCCTGTTGATTAAAAAAATAACTTAACACCGTTGGATATGTGAAAGTGTTTAATTTCTTAAAATTGGTCTTCATCATATAAAAAGACAAACCAAATTGACTTAAGAGAATGTCATTAACATACTAAAATCCAGATAGAATTCACTTGCTGATGAGGAATGCAATAATCCCTTGCTGATGAGGAATGCAATAATCCGTTTTTTTTGGCAGATGTTTCGCAGTATGAAGAATGATGAAAATAATCATGGTATGTAGCTTATTCTGCATATACTTGTTTCTTCATTTTTTCCAATTCTTTTCTTTGGTTTTTTTGCTATAACTACGAAAATCAGAAAAACGTGTTTAAGGTTTCGAGACCTAGGATTGATTCCATAGACTTCGGATTGGCGGTAGATCCCTTGGGGCGATCTACTGGTGTGCTATGTGGGTAGCATATTTAGACAATAAACTATTACTAGTTTCTCTATTTCCCTAATGCCTATATAGCATGGAATTTTAATAGAGTTAACTTATCCTTGGATCTTACAGAAAACGAATCAAGAGCAAGGCAGGCAGGATTTCGCCTCGAGAGGACGCCCCAGAATTCCCAGTGCCATTTCCAGAGGGATAGTCATAATGAACCTTCTGATTTTTCATGCAAAATTGATTCCTCTGGTCTGCATTCAACTATCATACGACCTTCACTAAGCAGGTAGTGAGAGGGAATGATTTATGTAAAAAACGGATGAATTAAATGAATAATAGAATTTTAACAGTAGCATTCAATATAATTCTATAATTGTTCTTTAACAATCAGAGAAAATCTCTACTTGAACTCCTCGTAACCTGTCAAAATCTCTACTTAAACTCCTCCTAACCTGTCAACGCTAAAACCAAGTTACTCCGAAGTTGTTTTCTTAAGAAGTTCCTTGGTAAAATCAAATCAGAGTTGTTTTCTTAAGAACTTCCTTGATAAAATCAAATCAGAGAAGGTAGGTTTTCACAATTATTAGTAGTAATGTTATAAGATTTTCTGAATAAAAATTGTGTATTAGCTTATAACATTTTAACAATAGCATTTAATATAATTTTATAATTTTTCTTTAACAATAAGAGAAAATTTATACTTAAACTTTTCTTAACCTGTAAATGCTAAAACCAAGTTACTTCAAAGTTGTTTTTTTAAGAACTTTCTTGATAAAATCAAATCAGAGAATGTAGGTTTTCACAGTTAATCTTCATAATAATGTTATAAGATTTTTTTGGACAAAAACTATACATTAGTTTTTTTGAGTTTTTGATGATGAATGAATTTTTGAGTTCTTGATGATGGATGAAGTGTCCACTCTAAATCTCAAAAGTTTCAAAACCAATGCACAATTTTTATCCAAAAAATCTTCTAACAAAATCAAATAAACAAATGATTTTGCTCTAATGACTGATCATAATTTCTTATTCGTTTTATGATTAGAACAGAATGTCGATGGAACCAGGGTTTTCTCTTGGCCTTCGATCAAGTATTGTGCTGGACCCCAGGAATGCTTCGCAAGAAATCAATAGACTACAGAAGCCCAATATGGATTGTTCTCACAGTACACCTTGTGCTTCATTCAGTTATTGTCAACCAGAAGAGCCCGCTGACACAATCTTTATAGACAAAGATCCTTGTTTGATGTTTCAGTATCCACGTCGAGACAACATGAATTTAGATGGTAATGGATTTGGAGGCTTTGGAAAACGAAAAGCAGAGGAGATGGATGATATCGTTCAGCTGTCTCTTTGTTTGAACCCCAAGAAGAGCAGTACAATGTCCTGCCACACTGACTCATCACTGCCTCGTAGTTCAATAGAAGAAGATGAACAGAAATTCACAGCTGGGAAAACTGATCATAATATTCCGAGTATTGTAACATCAAACGTTAATTGCGATGATGAGCTGATCAAACTGGAGTTGAGAATGTCAATTGGTTAGTAGTTATCGAAGACCCTCATTTCCATTGTAGATCAAGCTAGATGCATGCACACTTTTGTAATTTGTGTTTCCTCTTTATAATATGGGTGGGTTGAGATCATGCGCAGTGATGCTCGTTATCATGTGCTTCATTTACTCTTTAATTACAGACCCATTTATTTGTGAGATCATGTGCTTCATTTAGACCTTCATGCAATACTATTATAATAACAATAACGGGAGGGGATTCCATCATGCAATACAACAATAATAACACACATACATACTCAATGCATGGAATGCAAAGCTTACTCATAACAAGCACATTTTATAATCACATTTGAAGCAATCCTCATTTTAAATGTTGATAAAATTAATATTCACTTGTGTAATGGGACAATCTACGAGAACAATTAGGCTCTTCACTTAGAACATAATAAGTATAGAGTTTGAGTGGGCTTAATGGTTAAGAACAAGTGTTTCCTTTTAATAGGTCACAAGTTCAAATCATTATTTCATTATCTAAATTAAAGGTATAAATTTCATGAAGTCATTTCATTTCCTATACAATATGTAAGGATCCCTCAAGTGCTATGAGTATGTCACTTCATAATCTAAGACTTGAGTCTATTTGGAATTTTTCAATTCCAGAACCATTTTGTTTGGAAGAACCTTATTGAGATCCATGTCAACATAGAGGCAAGCATATGTGCAAAATCATGTTATTGCTCTTTCAAATTTATTTTTTTATGTAACTCCCAAAAGTATTCACAACACCCTCCATGACTAATATATGCCAAAAATGTAAAGGAAAATTTGGGAGATGTACCCAAGCCTATATCCAAGTCACTAACATAAAACTTGGATCAAACTCTAAGAACCAAGAAGTTATAAAATGTCCTCTTTTCTTCAAAACCAAGGACCCTCCTCAAAAAATTACTCATAATCAACATTAACAAAAAACTAAACAATAAAAAACCTTTGGAACTAAGAGATATCTTACAATTATTTATTCAAGTCTAGTGAATCCACTAGTACAAATATGATGATGGAGGCCATGGACCATCAAATCTAGTAATAGAATTTTCAAAGTTTTGATGGAGATCAGTGACCTCTTGTGATCTGCAACAATGGAACAACTTCCTCTCTTTCTACTATATAAGCTATTAAGCACCATGCAAATGAGGAATTGAAGCACCTCTACTGGAATATTTTTTTGTTTTTAACCATATCCTTAAATGAAATAGGATTTCAAGTTGAAGAGACTGTGGGGTCCACTACTTCACCATGTAACCTCAAAACCAAATGGATGGTTGAATACTTGCACAAGCTATAGTCAAACAACAATAATTTGTCTTTCACTTTATTATCCTAAAAAACTTAGATGTTGATGGTCAATATGAATTCCTTATGAAAAATCCACTTTCTACTTAAATTGGCCACAAAATTAGTGAAATTCACCCACAAGAGGACAATATCCCAATGAGAGACTTGAACATAATCTGGAAATTATCATTGATAATCGTAGTTTCATCAGACACTTGTGGAAAAGTCTTATCTACAAACACTTGGCATGCAATTGTTTCATCAAACACTTGGCAAACAAGTTAGCATACACTTTTAATGGAGTGATTGCATAAAACACTTTGTCTAGATGCCTTTCCACAAACACTATGCTTACATGCATTTCTTTGAATAACTAACTTGCAACCTTTTACCAAAAGAACTTTGCAACCTTGTACCAAAAGCACAAAGGATACCCATATTCCTCCCTTCTACCAAAAGCACAAAGGATACCCATATTCCTCCCTTGTACCAAAAGAACAAAGGATACCCATGTTGCTCGTAGAGAGAACCAAACATGTCAACCCTCTTAGCATTCTCCCAACTCTTAGTAAATAGACCAAGTACCATTAAAATTTTGAGAATGGAGACTAAAAGGAGAGAGGAAATGTTGCAAAAACCCTCAAAGAAGAAATGGAACCTCCTTCCTAGCGAAGCAACAATATCAAGAAAGCAATGTTGCAAAAACCCTCAAAGAAACAATGAAACCTCCTTCCTAGAAAAGAAACACTATCAGAAAATGTCTGATAAGACTCCTACAGCCTAGCCATGTACATCATATTCAAAAAATACAAGGGAAACATTGATTAGGGTGGAAAATTCATCTCCACATCCTTAGCACACACCCTGTGTCTCCTTCACCATCAACAAATTCCTCTATTCAAAACCATTTAGGAGCAACAAAAAAAAGATATCATCCAAGATATTCAACGTTGTGCTCTTAAATGCTACAACTTGACAACAAGTTTGTTTTCCCAAATTCGACCTTTAATACCATTATTTTCATAAGTCATTATTTCAAGAATCTACTCAGAAAATGTTTTCTATTTTTATGATTGACTATTTTCAAATTTTACATTTTTACATACTTCAATTTTTTTTTATTTAATGTATTAATATGACACAACTACCTAGACTATAGATTAACTGTGGAATAAAAACTACAACATACTTTTATATAATGCTTATAATTATACATAAATCTTTTTCCACGTCTTCCATATAAATGGTAGGTGGTGTCTCATGTGAGATGGAAGGTTGAAAATGCTCCAATCTCAATCAACTATTAAATCTACACACAATGAAGGGTCAATTTTATATTCGAAGGAGTGTTGAAGGATTGGTTTTAGCATTCTAAGGATTTTAGTTGGGTGTAAGAAGAGATATAACCAAAGACATGATACGTGGGAGCATGATGCTAATCCATAGCATATTGTGAAGGTCATTGGACNATATCATCCAAGATATTCAACGTTGTGCTCTTAAATGCTACAACTTGACAACAAGTTTGTTTTCCCAAATTCGACCTTTAATACCATTATTTTCATAAGTCATTATTTCAAGAATCTACTCAGAAAATGTTTTCTATTTTTATGATTGACTATTTTCAAATTTTACATTTTTACATACTTCAATTTTTTTTTATTTAATGTATTAATATGACACAACTACCTAGACTATAGATTAACTGTGGAATAAAAACTACAACATACTTTTATATAATGCTTATAATTATACATAAATCTTTTTCCACGTCTTCCATATAAATGGTAGGTGGTGTCTCATGTGAGATGGAAGGTTGAAAATGCTCCAATCTCAATCAACTATTAAATCTACACACAATGAAGGGTCAATTTTATATTCGAAGGAGTGTTGAAGGATTGGTTTTAGCATTCTAAGGATTTTAGTTGGGTGTAAGAAGAGATATAACCAAAGACATGATACGTGGGAGCATGATGCTAATCCATAGCATATTGTGAAGGTCATTGGACTGCCTATTGGTTTGGGAGCATGATGCTAATCCATAGCATATTGTGAAGGTCATTGGACCACCTATTGGTTTACACTTTTCCATTAATGCATTAATGGACCTTTTATCTCTACTTATGTATAGATTAATCATTAAATTACATATATAGTACCAAGGTACATCTTGGTGATACCTAGGTCTGTATGTCAAATGGTCATATAACTGTCTTGAGGCCAAGTTATTAGTTAAGAAGATACAATGGGAAGTTCAACCCAAAAAAAATATTGTTGAATCAATTACAATGAGGAAGACAATGACTTGGTAATGAATTTACTAAAGGAGATACTTATAAAAGGAGAACCTAGAACATTTTATAGAGGGACATAAAGAAAGCATTTTTAGGCAAGTTGGGCACTCTTTTTGTAGATCTAGAAAATAAATTTATCACTCTATTGCATGTTATGTTTTTTTTTTTTTTGGTGATTGTAAGTATTTTTAGGTAAGTTTGGGCACTCTTTTTGTAGAGCTAGAAAACAGATTTATCACTCTATTGCATGACATTTTTACTTCCTTGGTAATTGTAAGAATTTTTTAGGGATGCTTTAGTGTTAGGAAATTTAGACACTTAGGAGTTAGTTAAATTGAACTTGGTCTAATGTGTCGTTAGGTAAAAGTGTGTTTATTTAGTATGCATTTGTAGTTAGGAAATCCAACGGTCACGATATGTTCCCGACATAGATTGATCCAATGGTTCATATTCTCCTCGATATTAACAGCTACATTGACCTATGGATTAACACCCGATTGGTCCATTTTATCTATTTAAAGAGAATGGAGGGTCATTTGTCAATTATCGATTGTGAGAAACTCTCTTGTAAATATCTCTATAGATTTTTCTTTTTCATAATAAATTACTACATGTGGCCATGTTAGTTGGGGCTATAGATGTTTCCTCATAGGGGTTTTACCACGTAAAAACATTTGTGTGTTGATCTTTGATCTGGTTGTGTGAGTGGTTATTGAAGGTGTCTATCCTTTGTTGGAATACTTGTGTTGTCGAACATGGTATCATTGCGCATTTGAAGACCCTCTCCCGTTATAGATCGATATTGTGAAGTCATGTTGTCTCATCTCTGTTTTCTACCATTTCCATATATTTATGGGATGAGATGATTGTTCCATTTCATTTGAAGCACTCATTTTAGTCAAGAACGTTTTTCGTTTCACTCGAAAAGGTTTCTATTTTCCCAAGATATGACCATTTCAATCAGATATGGCAGTATAAAGCTCAAATACACCTTTTTAAATTTTTGTAGAGATAATATTTCGGTTTATTATTTTGTTTTTCTATTTTTTTATTTTAGGGTTGCTACCCTTTTCGATCTGTGTATGAACTTTGTCCCACAACCTATCTGATCTTAGATAATCAAAAACATATTAGGAAGGGTTTTCTTGTCTACGTATTCTCTTTGTCGTGCGCTCTATGTGATTTCGGTAAATCAGAAGTAGAGGGAATACTTGCATATTTTAGGTAAGCTAACTGAGATCTAACACTTGTTGCTATTGAGAACCAAAAAAAAATTCTTGTGTGAAAATAGTTTTTTTTAGCATGCTCTCCGATTTCGCCTTCATCATCATCATCAACAACAACAACAACCCCAATCCTCCTTCTAAACAATACAATATGTTTTTCACCAGCTCACTTGGTTAAAAGTTGTTTTATTAAGTAAGAGGTATTGAGTTCAAGTCTCTTTTTTGTTACTTTAAAAAAAAAAATCATGTAAAAGTGAGGTTATGAGGAGGGGTATCACCATGTGGACCAACTTCTACCTGCCACATGTCTCCTTGATTACCGTTTATGCATTTTTTTCAAAAGGGCATAACTTTCACATCCGAAGTCTGTCTTCAGTGCTTCTTTTTGAAACAACCTAATTTTTCGATATATTTCCATCCAGACCATCAATTTCAGATTTTAAATCCATATTCTATGTATATTTGATATGGCTTCTCCTAATGATATTTTTCTTACCAACACCAACTACTTCCAATGAAAATCCCATATAGAAGATTTATTAAGAAGTAAAGCAATGTACCAAATTACCTTGGGAAAAGAATAAGAACTCATTGATGATGACAAGTATGTCAAATGGATTAATAGGATTGACAAAAGTCATGTACTAATCGGAATTTCCTTCTCTCTTGATTTAAGGTTTCACCTTCAGGGACTTGATTCCCCTAATAAAGCTTGGGAAAAACTTGAAGCTATGTTTGGTAAACAAAATATTATTTGAGCTCACCAGTTGGAGAATCAGTTAATGAATTTAATTCCAAATTATTTTACTTTCATTGAATATTACTTATCTAAGTTCAAAAAATGTATACTTTTGTGTATGAAATGCCAACTAGATCTACCGAAAGATAGATGCATATATGTTATTCTTACTAAGATTTCTAGTGCATATTCTATTTTTGCTGTTGATTTGTTATCTAACAACCCTTGGTATCCTCTAATACCATGTTGAGATTCCACTACCCAACACCCAACATATAGCTCAAAATAAAATCACTTTATCTACTAAAATCACAATCGAGTAATCAACTAAACATACGGTGGAAGAATAAACTAGGAAACCAAAATCACACACAATACACTAATATTTTTGGGTAAACTACCCCTAGAAAAAATCCCAGAGGGAAAACCAACACTTATTTTCTTTTATTAGGGTCAAATCAAGGCTCCCGTAATAGGGAAAATGGCCCACTGAGAGAAATACAACTAAATAAAAACCTGACACATTCTTCTCTATCGCACGGCTCATGAACATCATGTTTTTTGAGGTATATGTGATTAACCTTCAGTTGACCCACATACATATGTGAATGTCTCCATTGTGAACCATGTGCATGTACAAAAAAATCCATACAAAGACTTATGTACAGTGTTACACTTTCCTTTTCCTTCTATCCTCTAAAACCCACCTGTGGTTGCCTCTGCTATCTCTTCTCCTTGACCTATATGATTTCTATATGGAATTCCTTCTCCACCTATCCAATATCTTGAATCATGGTCCTTTTTGATCCAACCCTCTCTACATCAACACTTGGATGAAATCTCTTTACACAACTTGTGATATCTCTTTACTCTTGTGTAAGAAAAATTCCTTCTCTGCTTCTACACTCCTCACACTAGAAAAATTACTTTTTTTCTATCCTCAAACTTGGTCTCTAACCAAAGTGACTTCCTCTCAAAGTCTCAACTATGTCAAATCTCTCAACACACGTCTCTAACAAGTGTATATCACACAAGTGTCTCCCTTCTTCTCCCTAGCCTTGATTTTATAATCATGAGTTACAATATATTTCTAATCTCCAAAGTGATCTATGATTGAGATTACTTCTCACACTCACTTGAGATTTAGATTACATGTTGTATGCTAAGCATGTTCCTTAAATAACTCAATTCACTAACAAATTTTATTTTAACTTTAATTAATTCCTTTTAACTAAAGTAAAATCAAGCTAGGATTTCGACAAATTCCACATGATAGACACAAGATAATGAGGAAGTACCTTTCTAATGCTACGACTAACATCAAATTTTCTATCTTCCTTTTATGCCATCGTAGAAGCTCTAGGAAGTTCTCATAAAAAACCCACTCTTGAGTCCTTTTGTGGTGCTTTGATTAGAGAGAAAGATAATCTTTTGAAACTTGGAGTGATCAACATTGCAGGTATCTCCAACAAATCCTTAGTGTCCCAATAGAAAGATAAATCCAAAAATCCCAAGAAGTAACATCTTCTCCACAACAACAAACAAAATAAGGGTCCCAAACCCACTGAGCCAGTTTCTTCTCCTAATGGTGACAAAGGAGCAAAATCTAAAAATAAGAGGATTGACAGACATTGCAAATTTTGTGGGAAAGATGGTCATGATGAGTCCAAATGTTTTAAGAAGATGGTATCTTTATAAGAATCAATCAAGAAGCACAAAATAATTATAGATTCTACTTCTTCTTCTTGTGGACATGCACTTTTTGCTTCTGGTTTCTCCTTCAATGAAGCTTCTACTTATTTTTTTGATGAGTGGCTTCTTGATTCTAGAGAATATTATCATATGGAAAAGGATAAAGCCATACTTTCTGCTATAAATGAATGTAACACCAAGAAAATATTTGTTGGTGATGATAGATCTCTTAGTGAGGTTCTGGAACAATTCATGTAGATAATGGTCATTTCAATGATGTATTATGTGTTCCAAGTCTTCCCTACAACCTTGTAGTATTCAAGATCTAAAATAGTATGCATAACATAAATATTTTAGCTAGAAAAGAAAGAACAACAATGATATAACCAAAACAATACCAAACTAATACCAGAATTATACCAGAAAGTGCACCTTGATTAATGATAGCAATGTTCACTTGCCTCTTCGGGGGGGAAACCTACAGCAAAGCATAGCTCTATTACAATAATATCCAAGATAATACTTCTCATACCCTCTACTCTTATTTATACTAAATCTATTTATCGAAAAGAACAATCTAGAGGAAGATCCTTCTAGAAGCAAAAGATTCTATTGGGTCTTCTTACATTTTACTTATTCCTCCTTATTGTTAGGCCTTATTAATATTGACCTTTATTGCATAGAAATACATTATTCTACCCACTTGAGGGGTTAGGTAGGTTAGGTCCCTAACATTCCCTCCCCCTTAAAATCAACCTTGTCCTCAAAGCTTGAGATGAGGAAATTGTTGCAGAATGTTAGCTGGCTCCCAGGCGGAATCTATTGGAGTTGTATCTTTCCACTGGACTAACACTTCCTTGATGGTGTGATGATGAAGACGACACTCATGTTGGTCCAAAAATAATTTTGGCTACAACCAAATGGATCCTTCTTCATCCAACTCGGTAAGGATGGTTTGAGTTTGGAACTTAGTTCCAATCACCTTCTTTAAGCATGAGACATGAAAAACATGATGGAGCCTAGAAGAACTAGGCAAAGATAGCTAATAGGCCACCTGTCCCACGCTCTTGAGAATTGTATAAAGACCACAAAATTTGGGCACCAATTTCTAACAATGTTCGGCTTTGAGCGAAGTTTGTTTATATGGTTGAAGTCGAAAAAACACCTGGTCTCCTTCAACAAATTGACATTATGAGCGACCTTGATCAAATTAATGCTTCATGTGATTCTAAGCCATGACCAAATTCTCTTTGAGGGTATGGAGAATAGCTTCTTGAACTGTAAGAATTTGGTCAACTTCCTGAAACTTTGAGACACCTAGCATGTAGGAGAGAACATAAGATGGTTTTTGTCCATATATTGCTTCAAAAGGAGTCATGTGAGTAGTTGTATGATAAAGAGTGTTGTACCACCATTCAGCTAATGGTAACCATTGAGCCCATTGATTTTTCCTTTCAAAGGAAAAGCACCTCAAATAAGTCTCCAATTACTTGTTGACAACTTCAGTTTGACCATCAGTCTAAGGATGATAAGCGGTGTTGAGATGCAATTGGGTGCCTTGTATCCTGAATAGTTCTTGCCAAAAATTGTTGGTGAAAGTGGGATCTTTATTAGAAACAATAGAATGAGGCATACCATGAAGCTTGAAGAAATGAAACATAAAAAGTTGAAGCATAATGGATACAATAAATGGATGTTGAAGAGCACATAAATGAGCATACTTGGAAAGACGATCAACTACCACCATGATGACTGACTTATTTCATGATTTAGCTAATCCCACAATAAAATCCATAGATATATCCCTCCAAATAGAGGGTGGAATCGGAAGCGGTTGGAGTGTGCCAATGGCTTTGATTATTTCTCCTTTATTACAATGACAAACATCACATTCTGCCACAAAAGAGAGAATGTCCTTTTTCATACCATCCTAGAAAAAAGAACGTTTAACCCTATCATATATTTTGGTAAGCCCCAAGTGCTCATCTATGGGTGTAGCATGAATCTTAGAAAGAACTGTGGATTTAAGTTGTGACTATTTACTTAAATACAAATGGCCTTTGTAGTGAAGCTCATCATTGTTCTAAGAGTACCCTGTGGAAACTGAAGAATTGTCTTGCAATTGTTGGATCAGATTCAAAATTTTAGGATCTTGTAGCCATTCCTGGCTAATAGCTTGGAGACAATCTAGTACAATGAAGGATAGGGATAAAAGGCACTCTTCATCTTCATATTATCAAGAAAGAGCATAAACAACCACATTTTCTTTTCCTTTCTTGTAAATAATCTCATAATCATATCAAAAGAGCTTAGTTACACATTTTTGTTGCTATGGAGAGGAAGGTCATTTCTCCAGAAAATACTTGAGGCTTTGATGATCTGTCTTAATTTTGAAGTGTTTCCCCAAGATATAAGGGCACCAGAGATCCACTGCATGAAAAATAGCCAACATTTCCTTTTCATAGATTGATTGGCCCAAATGGCATTCTAACAATTGTTTGTTGGTAAAGGCCAAAGGTCTTCCCTCTTACATAAGGACTACTCCAATTCCTCTCCCTAAGGCATCACATTCCATGGAAAAGGTCTTTGTGAAATCAGGAAGGGCCAAGACCATATTAGTGCACATAACCTCCTTCAATGCTTGAAAGGCTTGATCAGCTGTGAGAGTCCAATTGAAATAATTATTCATAAGGAGAGCAGTGAGAGGTGCCACAATCTTTCCATAATTTTGAACAAACTTGTGATAGTATCATGTTAAACCCAGAAAACCACGCAAGGTTTTGATAGTCTTGGGGCAAGGCCAATCCTGCATTGCTTCAATATTATTAGGATCCAACCAGACACCAGCCTTGCCAACAATATGACCCAAGTACTCAGCTTCTAAGGCACCAAAGGAAGATTTAGAGTGTTTGAGGAAAAGTTGATGCTAACAGAGGAAATGGAGAACTTGATCCACATGGGAAATATGGGATTGCCAAGTTTGACTATAGAAGAGAATATCATCAAAGAAAATTAAGACAAAATGATGGAGAAAAGGATGAAAGACATGATTCACGAGGCTTTGGAAGGTGGAGGGGGTATTACACAGGACAAAGGGCATGACCAAGAACTCTTATTGAACCTCATGAGTTTGAAAAGTAGTCTTGGGGATGTCAACGTCTTGCATACATATCTGGTGGTAGGTAGAACACATATCAAGTTTAGTGAAGTACTGAGCACCATTGAACTCATCCAAGAGATCATCAATGAAAATAATGGGGAACTTATCCTTGATGATGAGTTTATTGAGGGAAAAACATCCAATACACATGTGTCGAGTACCGTCTTTCTTAAGTACCATGACCATGGGAGAAGAATAAGGGCTCGTACTAGGGTGGATAACACCCACTTGGAGTAATTCCTGCACTATTTTCTCAATTTCATTCTTTTGGGAAAAGGGATGACTATAAGGGAGAACATTGGGAGGAATACTACAAGGAAAAAGGGGTATGGAATGATCATGAACACCATGAGAAGGCGAAAATACCTGAGGAGTGGAAAAATCAACTTAGTGTTTGAAGAGAATAGCTTGGAGGTGAAGATGCACAAAGGGTGTGTCAACCACTTGAATAGAATGGAGTTGAGCAATAATATCGGAGTGGCCTTTCTTGAGGAGATTTTCCATGTGATGGGAACTGATGATCTCAAGAGAACCAAAAATGAGACCTTCAAAGTGATACCTTTGTCCCTCCTGATGGAATTGAATGGTTAATTCCTTAAAATCCATAAGAATGGAACCCAACGTACGTAACCATTCAACACCTAGCACAATGTCACAACCACCCATTTCAATGGAAAACATATGATATTTCAGGTGGTAATGTCCAATTTGAAGATGTACATTTTCACAACGCCCACTACATTTCATGGAATGACCATTGTCTATCATGATTTGAAAATTGTTGAGAACAGGAATATAGAAATTGGTTTCCCGGGCAATGCGATGATGAAAAAAATTGTGGGTGTTACCACTATCAACAAGGATGATGATATTCCTATGCTTAATATAGCCAATGAGCTTGAGGGTTTGTGGAGAAGAGAAGCCAGTGAGGGAATTCAAGGAAATGAGTAGTTCAACTTCATGTGGGTTAGTGGCCTCCTGGGTAACATCGGGAACTCTTCAACAAGTGGAACTATCACATCTTCTTCAGGAACATCTTTAGGAATGGCCATAAAAAAAAATTGTTCCTTACACTTGTGCCTTGGAAAATATTTTTCGTCACAATTATAGAAAAGACCCTTCAATTGGCGTTCAACCATTTCAGCCCTAGTTAATTTCTAGACCTTGATGGGAGTGACAAGGGGGTTAGGATTAGTGGGTCAAGGGAAAGGAACAAAAGAGGATTTTTTGTTCAGGGAAAAAAAAACTTGTTGGGCCTGTTTAGTACATTTAGTAGCTTCCAACCAAGTCTGAGGGTGGGCCATGAGAATATAGGATCGGATTTCATCCTTTAGACCACTGATAAAGCATTCACAAAAGAAATCATCTAACATGTCCTCGGTTCGAAAGGAAAAATGATCAAAGTCTTCCATTGTTCCCGACTATTTCAACTTGGTCAGATAGTCGAGATAGTGGGTATCAATGTCAAAGAAGTCATACAGCTCTGCAACAAACTGGGTCTAGGAAATATACCCCTGATGTGAATTTTTATGCCATTTCCACCATTGCCATCATTCGGGATCTAGATAGAGGACACCATAGTGAAGTTTGGCCAAATCATCAGTAATACCATACAGAGAATAATAATGCTCGATTTGAGTGACCCAACCCGTAGGATTGGATCCATCAAATGTATTGACCTTGAAGAAGGGAAGACTGGGGTCACAATGAAAGGAGTTGGATTTAAAATGTAGAGAATGAGAGGAATCTGGAGCATTTGGTTTGTTCGAGGAGGATGGACCCGGAGGGCGGTTCAAGAACTGGTTGACAACAGACCGGAGGGTGTTAAATTGGTTCATGGTGTTAATTTGTCTTCCATGGTTTCAAATTTGTGTTGGAATTGGGACTCGAATTATGTAAGGAAGGAATTGGTAGAGCCAATCTTAGATGTCATATGTTGGATGGAGTCTTGGGCTTGATTGATGGAAGCCTGCAGGTCTTGGTTGTGAGTGGTGTCCATTTGGAGAGGGGGTGGGACTACAAAAAAGGACTTATAAGTGATAGGTACCATGACGATCATGGCGAGAAGGGAAATATAATGGAATAGGTGGAAAAATAGGGAAGCTAAGAAGGGGTAGGGCCCACTGAATAAAAAGGATTAAAAATGAAAGGTATGACTACAATCAGGGAGAAAAGGGGAATCCAATGGGATAGGTCCAAAATAAGTGTGTCGGCGGGACCACTATACTCCTTTTTTTTACTCCTATGGAGTTATACTCCATCTTGAATAATATTGCAGTGATGAAATGCCCAAATGATTAAAAGGAAGAAATGTGTAGTAATTTCACAACCAGAATGCAGAAGACAAAGTTGCACGACAATAGATCTTCTCTATTCTTTTTTTTTCTATCCCAAGGGGTAGGGTATTCAGGTTTGATACATACAAGGATTTTCCCTGTGTTATAGCTCTATGATATATGTGTGGGGTCCAACAATAGTACTCGATCCAATATCTCAGGGCACCAACTAAGGAGGCTACAACATTCCCTTAGTCATACTTCTCGACTATGAAGGTACTAGAGAGTATCTTCCCAAATGTTTTTCTCGATGGAATTGTAACAGTGGGGCGACCAATCAATTTATCTACGGAGGGTTTCAAGAGATCTGGGATAATCCATATACAAGTGTTGTCTGATGCGCTACCACTCAAAGGGGTACCAACCAGGGTTTCAAGGGTGGCCAACATATGTCCGCTTGAGTACATCTTGTATTTCTTGCGTTTATTACTGCCCAACCACGAGTTTATGTGAGTAATGATAAATATTTGTAGCTTTAAGACGTCGGAATACGTCTCTACCCTGAAAATAAATAAACCACAATTTCCTGCCGAGGAAGGTGCTCTGACACCACTTGTAGTATTCCAGATATAAAATAGTATGCAGAACATAAATATTTTAGCTAGAAATGGCAGAACAACAATGATATAACCAGAGCATTACTAGAATAATACCAAAATAACGCCAGAAAGAGCACCTTGATTAAAGTTAGCAATGTTCACTTGCCTCTTCGAGGGGTAAACCTCTAGAAGAGAAGAGATCTATTACAATAATATCCAAGACAAGACTTCTCATACCCACTACTCTTATTTATACTAAATCTATCTATCCAAAATAACAATCTAGAGGAAGATCCTTCTAGAAGTAGAAGCTTTTATTAGGTATTCTTACATTTGACTTATTCCTCCTTATTGTTGGGCCTTATTAATATAGACCTTTATTGTGTGGAAATATATTATTCTACGCACTTGAGGGGTTAGGTAGGTTAGGTCTCTAACAAACCTTCTATCAGTATATCAAATCACTCACTCAGGTGAAGGTAAACCCGTAGATTTTTCACCTCACCAAGTTGTAATCAAGGATCTAAAATATCCTTAGAATTTTCTTGCAACTAGAATTGTTGATGATATTACCAAGTTGTATGAGTTTGACAACTTTTGGTCATCATCTTTTCCATCACTTTTTATTTCTCATAGCGATGAATTGAGCAAACTGTGTGATCCGAAAAATCCTTAGATGTTGATAATTTTAAATACACAAACATCTACTTGATATTAGAAATAAAATGATCATTTGATTGTTTTTCAAATTACATGCGAAGAACTTATCTAACCAAATCCACTTTAATGATAAATGACCCGCAAATAATTGAACTTGAAATGAGAAGCAATAATATAATCACATACACAAGTCGGAAAAAATGGAGCTCACTTAATTTGGGCTACCTCTGCAGGTCCCCTTCCAATAGAGAACTTTTTAGTTAATGCTCAAATGATTTCATTTTACAATGAAATTTTTACATGTTGCTCAAATGCAGAAACATAGTGCACTATTGGATTCCTGGTCAAAAATCATGCAAAATTGATATATTTCTTTTAAAATTCCATCAAAGTACCATTTGACACACTTTACGATGTAGCCTCACAACTTTGGTACCCTCGATCATGAGTTACAAGACCAAATCTACATTAAATGTGTGTCTTATCCTTGGTTTTCACACCATTAAGTAGGGTGCGTCCCTAACTAAATCCAGAAATTTAAGGTGGGAATTAAATACAAATTAGTCGAGTTGTTTAAACAAATCTGCACTTGGGTGTGTTGGTTAAAACAATATATATATGGTAAGTTGTGGGTTCAATCCCCACTGACTACCATATATTTGTGCACATTTGTTATTTTGTTATAACATATGTTATAAATAGCATATGGAATATAATATATGCCTCATGGACATAACACATATTCCATAGTTTGATACATATGGTTATAACTCCCACGCAAAATTCATTGATAGCCACGTGTTTTAGTGGAATGGTTATATGGTATGGAAACAGACTAAGGGATAAGGGTCAAGGGCTTAGGCCCTCAGCCCTTTATCCACCCAAATGAACCTTTACATTAATTTATATATATTGTTTTCCACATATAGGTTAAGAACTATTACATGGTATGTTGGTATCAGGGGATATGTTAAGGCTTATGGAAGTTATGGAAGTCGTGGGTTCAATCCCCATAGAATCCATACCCTTTAATACATATTAACCAATATTAGATAATGGGAGGTTGCCACATGGTAGCCTTTCATTGGCTCTCTAATGCCACATGTAATTCAACAATTGGACCACTTTTCTACCACTTATCAACCAACGATCGATCCAATTGTGTTGTACCTTACCCATTCAGTTGCTAATAAATATGTTCCATGTGTTACCCTTGCAGTGGTGACACGTGTCACCTCTTTTTTCCTTTGACAATTGACTATTTGACCTAAAATTTTATTGCTCATAATGTTTGCATACGAACTCTGTTTGAGGTGAAATTTCCATCGTTGGAAAGCTATCGCCAAGCTCTGTGCATTGATGGCATTTTCAGGATGCTTTGAAGATTTTGAATTTTGATCATTTATGAAACATTATGGACCTTTGTGGATGTTTCAGATATTCCTAGACCTTTGTGAGCATTCTTATATCCTCCTAGATCATTCCTCCCCTTTGGAAGGCTTTTGGACCACCAAAAGTGTAGATCAATAAACAACTAAGTGAGGGTAGAGTTCCCTCACCCTTTCAATCTACATCTATTTTTTTGTACTTGGTTTTACATTTTTAAGACCAACTCGAAGATATTTCACATCACCTCATTGTGAATTTTTGATCCTTTTGTCGAGAATGACATCCTCATGTAGTTCATCCAAATAATTTTGAGAAAATTCATCAACTTCTGGAACCTGAATACGTTCATCTTCATTCATAATCATAGGAGGCTCATAAATCTTCAAATTCTCAACATTTATCACCGAATACATTTGCATGTAGGTTGGTATATCTAAACGAAATGAATTAGTACCAATATTCTCTAAGATATTCAATGAAACATATCGGATTGGCCTTATCACGTTCACCTTTCGTTCTATCGTTGTTGATATGTAACCATACTCGATCACCAATTTAAAATTGATGATCAACCCAATGTTTTTCATGCCTTGTCTTATACTTGGCTTGGCTCTTATTCAATTGTTCCTATACTTCCTAATGTACCTGTTGAATCTTTTGAATGAACCTTTTAGGTTTATCTGTATCATCCTATCCATCTTATTTACCTACTTCTCCAAAGGAAAATTCCATAGGTGATTTAGGTAAGTACCCCAAACATACTTCAAAAGGTGTTTTCTAAGTAGACGAATGCATGGCATGATTATAGGCATGTTGGATATAAGGAAATTGTTCATCCCATAATTTAGGATGCCTATTGCAGTATACCACCTCCGTCTTTCCATCTATATGCAGACGAAAGGTTTTTCTCTTCTTCAACTTAGTCTCCATTAGCTACCATAAATGAGACCAAGAATTTCCCAAAAAGAGAGAGTCTTGATATGGTATTATAGATGTATGAAGTCCTGAATGAACATATACAATAACAAATAACATATGTGTTTTATGTTCGGATGTGACCTATTTCTTGCATGGAATTAGAATACACATCTTTATGAATCTATCCACCACGACATATAGATAATCATGACATGTCCTGGACATCGGAAAACCCCCTACAAATTCCATGGAAATACTTTCCCATGGTTGTAAAGGTATTGGAAGTGGTGTATATAATCCCATATTTCATTTGCTAGGCTTACTTGTGGCACACATGATGCACTCTTTTATATACTTGGAAATTGTCTCATTCATTCGAGGCCAATAAAAATATCTTTGTAATTGTGCAACTATCTTACCAACCCTAAAATGACTAGATATGAGAGATGTATGAGCTTATTTGATTACATTTACTCTTTCATCTCTTGGTATACATAATTTTCCAAGATGATATAATACGTTTTCATGCATATAATAATATGATTGTTGTTTTCCGCTAGTTAATGCATCATATACTTCTTTAAAATCATCATTCCTAGCATATTGTTCTGCATAGATTTTATGTGCTAAAGTATTATACAGTTTTAAGACCAACTCGAAGATATTTCACATCACCTCATTGTGAATTTTTTATCCTTTTGTCGAGAATTGCATCCTCATGTAGTTCATCCAAATAATTTGGAGAAAATTCATCAACTTCTGGAACCTGAATACTTTCATCTTCATTCATAATCATAGGAGGCTCATAAATCTTCAAATTCTCAACATTTATCACCGAATACATTTTCATGTAGGTTGGTATATCTAAATGAAAGGAATTAGTACCAATATTCTCTAAGATATTGAATGAAACATATCATATTGGCCTTTTCTTTTTATGTTCACCTTTCATTCTATCGTTGTTGATATGTAACCATACTCGATCACCAATTTAAAACTGATGATCAAATCAATGTTTGTCATGCCTTGTCTTATACTTGGCTTGGCTCTTATTCAATTGTTCCTATACTTCCTAATGTACCTGTTGAATCTTTTGAATGAACCTTTTAGGTTTATCTGTATCATCCTATCCATCTTATTTACATACTTCTCCAAAGGAAAATTCCATAGGTGATTTAGGTAAGTACCCCAAACATACTTCAAAAGGTGTTTTCTAAGTAGACGAATGCATGGCATGATTATAAGCATGCTGGATATAAGGTAAATGCTCAACCCATAATTTAGGATGCCTATTGCGGTATACCACCTTCGTCTTTCCATCTATATGCAGACAAAAAGTTTTTCTCTTCTTCAACTTACTCTCCATTAGCTACCATAAATGAGACCAAGACTTTCCCAAAAAGAGAGAGTCTTGATATGGTATTATAGATGTATGAAGTCCAAAATGAACATATACAATAACAAAGAACATATGTGTTTTATGTTCGACTGTGACCTATTTATTGCATGGAATTAGAATACACATCTTGATGAATCTATCCACCACGACATATAGATAATCATGACATGTCCTGGACATCGGAAAACCCCCTACAAAGTCCATGGAAATACTTTCCCATGGTTGTAAAGGTACTGGAAGTGGTGTATATAATCCCATATTTCATTTTCTAGGCTTAATTGTGGCACACATGACACACTCTTTTATATACTTGGAAACTATCTCATTCATTCGAGGCCAATAAAATATCTTTGTAATTGTGCAACTATCTTACCAACCCTAAAATGACTAGATATGAGATATGTATGAGCTTCTTTGATTACATTTACTCTTTCATCTCTTGGTATACATAAATTTCCAAGATGATATAATACGTTTTCATGCATATAATAATATGATTGTTGTTTTCCGCTAGTTAATGCATCATATACTTCTTTAAAATCATCATTCCTAGTATATTGTTCTGCATAGATGTTATGTGCTAAAGTATTATACGTGAGTATTGTAGATGCATTAATTATTGGTCTTGATAACATATATGTAACCTTATGATGAATACCCTTCTTATATTTTATTACCAAATGAAATTGTTATAGAAAACCCATCCACTTGAAGTGTTGTGATTGTTTTAGTCTAGTTTGTGACTGCAAATATTGTAATGGTTGATGATCTGTATGAATAATTGTCTCCTGTCCCATTATGTAATGCTTCCATTTATTTACACGTTGTACCAATGAATGCAATTCCTTATCATATGTTGGATAGTTAATCACAAGTTGAGTGAAATTCTGAGAATGATAACATATAGGTTCCCCTCTTCACATCGAGATTGCACCCATGGCATATCCACTTGCATCATTTTGAATCTCAAATGTTTGTTGTAGATTTGGAAATGAAAAAAACCGGAGTGATGCTTATCTTTTCCTTCAATGTCTCGAAGGCCTTTCGTTGCTTCCCTCCCCATTGAAAGACCTGACTATCACTTGTTAATGCATGTAGAGGTGTTTCTATGTATGAAAAATTAACAATGAATTTCCTCCAGTACTATACTTCTCCTAAGAATCTCTTCACTTCAATGGCAGTAGTTGGCTTGGGACATTTCACAATGACTTCTACCTTTGCATGATCTATCTTTAACTGACCATTCCCTACAATGTAACCCAAATATACCAGATAATTTTTTCAAATTCACATTTAGATAACTTGATATACAACGTATCCTTCTTCAAGAGTTCAAATATTGTGTTGACATGCTTTATATAATCTTCCCATCTAAGAATAAAGATCAATATGTCGTCTAGATAGACAATAGAAAAATAATCTATATAGTGTCCTAATAGATCATTCATCACTCTCATAAAGGTTTTTGGTGCATTACATAACTGTTAGGCGCCAACAACTCCCACTATTGTTTTACAAATTTAAAAGCCCCCCATTAGAATCTTGACAATTACAATGAGCTACAAAATCAACCTTTTCGAATAGTTCTAGACCTTGGCTTTCTTTGAGACAAACTTAATACATTCACTATAGTATGAGACATTCATTACAAAAGTATATCTCAAAATTTAGAAACGAGCATAGAAATCTCAATTTAAACAAAAACGTTAATTTTTATCAACTGTTTACTTTCGTTTAAATTATGATTATGTGTTCATCTTTTGTTCATTAACAAGTTTGACTATTTTGAATAATGGGTTCAATACTTCATCAAATAATATCTTGGTTGGTTTCTCATTTTCACAAAATCATTTGGTGGGTTTAATTAATTAAATTATTTTTTCATTTTGCA
>SNQJ01S0034087.1:34948-50561 GCA_010110895.2 Picea sitchensis | reverse complement strand
CCATATATTTGCACACTTTTGTTATTTTGTTATAACATAAGTTATAAATAGCATATGGAATATAATATATGCCCCGTGGACAGAACACATATTCCATAGTTCGATACATATGGTTATAAATCCCATGCAAAATTGGTTGATAGACCCATGTTTTAGTTGAACATTTATATGGTATGGCAATAGATTAAGGGCTAAGGATCGAGGGCTTAGGCCCTCATCCCTTTATCTACCTAAATGAACCTTTACATTAATGTATATATATTGTTTTCCACATATAGGTTAAGAACTATTGTGTGGTGTGATGGTAATGGGGGCTATGTTAAAGATTATGGAAGTTATGGAGGTTGTGGTTTCGGTCCCCATTGACTCCATAAATTTTAGTACATATTAACCAATATTGGCCAATGGGAGACTGCCACATGGTAACGTCTCATTGTCTCTCCAATACCACAAATCATTCAACAATTGGACCACTTATATTCCACTTGTCAACCAACGATTGATCCACTTGTGTTTTACCTTGCTTAGCCATCTTCCAATAACTATGTGCCATGTGTCACCTCTTTTTTCCTTTGACCTTTGAGTGTTTGAACAAAACTTTTACCACTCATAAATTTTTCATACGAACTCCATTCGAGGTGAAATTTCCATCGTTGGAAAGCTATCTCTGAGCTCTATGCATTGATGGAATTTTCGATATGATTTGAATAATTTTAATTATGAGCATTTCAGAACCATTCTCAACCTCTATGGATGTTCTAGATATTCTTGGACCTCTGTGAGCATTCCTGGATCCTCCTGGATCACTTTGGCATGAGCGATTTGGTCATTTAAAATATTGATCATTGCAGNTAATTTTAATTATGAGCATTTCAGAACCATTCTCAACCTCTATGGATGTTCTAGATATTCTTGGACCTCTGTGAGCATTCCTGGATCCTCCTGGATCACTTTGGCATGAGCGATTTGGTCATTTAAAATATTGATCATTGCAGAAACTATGTAATCAAAACATGGTGACTGGTCTTTCTCTTGTTTCATGTAGAGACAGTGTTTTTGTCGGTTGTGTTCTCAACAAACATCATCAAGGTAATTTTGAAAAACATGCCTCTTAGCATGCCTCAGCCCCTTTGCAACTTGTTCACGATGACTTTTGTGGTACACATTCTTCTCCTTCTTTTTCTGGGTACAAGTATTTATTAAATTTCATTGATGACTTCTATAGGATCACTTGGATTTACTTCTTAAAACTTAAGAAAGAATTTTTTGACAAGTTTTTGGCCTACAATTCCCTCGTAGAAATGAAATCTGGATATCAACTTCAAAGGTTAATAACAGATAATGGAGGAGAATATGTGAACAATAAGTTTATAAGTTATTGCACTGCACATGGAATCCAAATGCAACACACTGTTCCATATACACCACAAAAATTGGTGTTGTTGAGAGAAAGAACTACACAATAAAGGAAATGGCTAATTTTATGATCCAATCTAAGGGATTAAGTATAAAGTATAGGGGAGAAGGCATTAAATGTGAAAATTACATAGTAAATCAAACTCCCATAAAGGATCTTCAAAATATAACACCGGAAGAAGCATGGACTAAATGTAAGCCAGATGTAAGTCACTTCTGTCTATTTGATAGTGTAGCATGGGCTCACATTCCTGATGAGAAAAGGAGAGAACTGCAGCATAAAAGTGAGAAGTGTATATTTATTGGTTATTCTGAAGATGTCAAAGGTTACAAACTTTTTCAACCACATTGTAATGAAATTATTGTGAGAAGAGATGTTAAATTTGATGAAAATATCTTGGCCTGCGATCCTAATGCAATGTTTCTTCCTTCTTTGGCCTGTGATCCATCTTTATAATTTGTGTTTTCTTTTATTCATATTCTAGTTTCTTCTTCTTCTTCATATGATGACAATGAGGATGTAAATCCACCTTTTCCTGCTCATCCTCCTCTAGATGATTCCATTGAACATGAACTTTCACCAACACCACCACTTCCTATATGGGTCTGTTCAACATGAGAAACAACTGGTGATCTTTTCGTTGATCCTACATATCAACGTCAAAACGTTTACAGTTCTAGCGAGCCTCTTCTCTTTTGGGTCAAGTTTTAGAGACTCATGATACAAATACACTTGTAGAAGCTTCAGGTCATCTAGATTGAGATACAACAATGAACGAAGAGTATCGTTCTTTAATGGAAAATGATATTTGAGATCTTGTACCTCTTCTGAAAGGAAGAAAACTTATCAGATGCAAATGGGTCTACATAACTAAGTATGTATCATATGGAAGTGTTGAAAGACATAAGTCTCGCTTACTTTCAAAAGATTCTCCCAAGTTGAAGGAATTGACTATAATGAAACCTTTTCCCCTATAGATAAAATGAATTCCATCCACCTTGTTGTATCCCTTGAAGCCTCACATAAATGGGAGGTCCATTAGATGGATGTCAAATTCACCTTCTTGCATGGGGATTTGAAAGAAGAAATATACATGGAACAACCTCCTGGCTATGTTCAAAATGACTCTAGCCTTATTTTTCACTTTAAGAAATCTTTTTATTGTATTAAACAAACTCCCCAAGCTTGGTATGCCAAAATGGACAACTTTCTTCTTGACACTGGATTTTGTAGATGCCATTTTGATCCTAATGTCCATACCAAGAAAGTAAGAAGTAATCTCATAATCCTTATTATTTACGTTGAAGACCTTATCCTCATTAGTAGTGACCCAAAAATGTTAAACCATGTGAAAACCATCCTTAAGAAGAACTTTGAAATGACAGACTTAGATTTTTTTCACTATTTCCTTGGCCTCCAAGTTTTACAAACCAAGGAAGGAATTTTTCTTTCCTAGTCTAATTATGTTTGTGACCTTCTTTATCATTTTCACATGGGAGATTGTAAACCATCCCCTTCTCCCTTCCAATTTGGAGTCAAACTTGTTTCCACCTATACTTATGCCAAAGTTTATGCCACTTTGTACCTTCAATTAGTTGATAGACTCTTATACTTGATTCATACGTGCCCTGATCTTTCCTTTTTTGTTGGTCGTGTTGCCTAATATATGTAAACACCCCATGAAAGCCATTGGAAAGAAGCTAAAAGGATAATTTGATATTTATGGGGTACAGTTAAGTTCGGGATACATTACAGTTCAGGGGGGACTCTTTTATTGGTTGGTTTCACTGATTCAAATTGGGTCGATGACCCTGATGATCAAAAGACTACTATAGGTTATGCTCTCATCCTTGGTTCAGGACCTCCCACTTGGGCCTGTAAGAAACAACACATTATTTATCTTTCTTGTGTAGAAGAAAAATATCGAGTAGCAATTAATACAATTCAAGAATCTTTGTGGATTTGACATATCCTTTTATAGTTTGGATTCCAACAGCATCATCTGAGCACCCTCTGTTGTGATAATCAGAGTTCCATCAAGCTTTTCAAATACCTAGTTCAAGATCAACGCAACAAACACATTGAGATACACATGCACTTGATTAGAAATCTCAATCATTATCAAGTTATTGAAGTGCTCTTCTACCCTACATAAGATCAAGTTGCAGACATTTTCACAAAGTCTCTTAGATAAGTGAAGTTTTCCAAACTTTAATTTATGTTAGGTGTTCAGGAAGTTGTCACTAAGGGGCAATAGGCTCTAATTCCTCCTTCCTTATCCTATTGTGTCTCCTTTGTAAATCCTTCAATCCTATCCCAAGTTGTTCTTAAGGGGGGGTGTTAGGATATTTAGACACTTAGGAGTTAGTTAAGATAAATTTGGTCTAATGTGTTGTTAGATAAAAGTGTGTTTCTTAATGTGTTTCTTTAGTATGCATTTGTAGGTAGGAAATCCAATGCTCATGATATTACCCTGACATAAAGTGATCTGACGGTTCATATTCTCTTGGATCTTAATGGATACATTGATATATGGTTTAACACCTGATTGGTCCATATCTCTATATAAAGAGCATGGAGGGTCATTTGTATTGTGAGAAACACGCTTGTAAATCTCTCTGTAAATTTTTCTTTTGCATTAATAAATTGCTCCAAGTGGCCACGTTGGTTGGGGATGTGGATGTTTCCCCATAGGGGTTTTACAACATAAAAAATCGATGTGTTGATATTTGATCTATTTGTGTAAGTGGTTACTAAAGGTGTTCGTCCTCTATGGGAATACCTATGTTGTCGAACATTGAGCACTCAATTTGTAGAGCTAGAAAATATATTTATCACTCTAGTGCATGTCATGTTTACTTCTTTAGTGATTGTAATTTTCGTTATATACACCTATTGTGATCTTCCATATGAGGAGTTACTTAAGGAGGATTCCAGCAACACCAACTATATGTTGGAAAATTGATTGTTATTGATATCAACTTTAGAAGAAATCTAGAAGCCTCTAGAAGTAATGGGTATAATTGAAGAAGTCTCAAAACTGGTCCCCTTATAACATAGCTTTGAGCATGGCCCTCAGGGGAAGACACTTTGAATAAGTCTACAAGAATACTAAAGTTGTGGTCATGAGGTTTGAAGTTAACTAAGGAAAATGAGGTTGAAGAACATTACAAGTACATGCAAAACCCTCATAGATGGATAATCCCCATCATGTCGTTTTCATTGGTAGGTGGTACACCATGTGGTTCCTCACGGTTGAGGAGTTATTCCCTCTTGAAGTTGAAAACTCATAAGAATGGTTGAGAAGCCCCTAAACATTTGCAACAAGAAGTTACAAGTCATTAATTAAAGGGTAAAATTGTTATGAAAAGAAAGTAAAGGTCAACGCAAACTTTAAGGAAATAAGTCACTTGGTAAAGTATAAATACACTTCAAGGAGCCTCTCATTTATACACACACAATTTTATTGATTATCTATCTTTAAGTGATATTTTGGTAAATATTTTCACAGTGTATATGAGAAAAAGAATCCGAGGAAAAAAGGAGAGCGGAAGTCTTGAAGTTGCAGAGAGAAAAGGGTTTCTGAAAACCCTAATTTAGCTGCCCCGTGGGTTAGGCTAGTGAGGCACCCCACGGGTTGTACTGTTAGGACAAAAAATTGACATCGTCAAATTTTTGTCCGGCCCAAAATTGTGCTAGTTTCACTAGATTTAAATCTTTGTGTCATTCTGCCATATAACCAAGAGCTAGTCCAACCAAGTTTCAAGTCACATTGTATGCGAAGTCAAGGCAACAGGGATAATATGAAATTATATTTGGGTGTCCAAATCATTCATGTTGCTCAGGAATTGGCCCAGTATTTTGTGCAAACGACAACAAAAATCAACCAACGTTACCTGGATGGTGAAAAAGACTCTGAGATAGCAATGGAGGGATTGCCAATCATTTCATTTGATAGTTTATGAGTTGGCTATAGTGAAAATCCATAGTTTCAATACATCTTTTTGTTATGAATGATATTGAAATTTTGGACAGTGATAAGCCTAGGCCATTTGTTGAGGTACCCTGTGGGTATTACAAATTAAGGTGAAGTGCGAGATGAATTTCCCACGACCAAGTATAAAATGCCCAGAAATTTCACACGTTCTGCGTTGGAAAATTGTAAGCAATATGGAAAACAACACCATCCAACCATTCATATGATATGAAGATCGACGACATTCGGGATTCTCGACCTTTCCAACTAGCGTGAGAGTTAATCATGTTTTGTCATTACCTGCTCATAGTTCTGAGAGTCCAAGTTCCTTCTCGGGATCTCGTTTCTCGAGGGTTTTTTCATTTCCTCCCAAGACCAAGAACCCAAGAAGTCATGGTTCCTTACTCGGGGTTCCGTCTCGGTCATCTTTCCTCAGGAAAAGTTTCAGCTCATCCTAGGGTTTTCGACAACGATTTTCAATGCTCAAGCAGTCGGTAGAGGAGATACAAAGATGGCGAAATCGATCCAATCTCTTGGTGCATAATGCTCTCTTTTCTCTTTTACAGTTTCTCTTCTTCTCAAGCTCAATATCTCTATAGACTGTCCACGATGAGTTACATGCTTACCTATTGCACGATCTTATACTTTTGCATTTCATGGAATGCACAGGCTCAAATTTTGTCAAATTGTGAACTACAAACTGTGAAATGATGATGGGATTTTATGTAGTTGAAAGGAATCTGTTTTGCCTTGAACTACCCAAAATGGAAAAGTTAGTAGTAACTTCACTTCCTTTTACAATTGTCATGGAAATTGGTGGTTTATTTAGGATTTCCTATAAATAAATTACCAAGGTTTATGCTCAAGAGATTGTCAAAATCATCATTACCTTCCAGAAGCCAGGGCCATCGAAAAGGTTTTCAAGGAAACTGTGGATCATATACTCTATCTAAATCCTACATCAGGAATTATTCAATATACAATGGCAATTCCAACACCGAAGGTTTTCTGGTTTTTTGTGGGCCATACTAGGATTCATAATTCATGCCTATGCAGAGGAATACACTAATGGTGTCACTTATGGGGTACTTGGTGAAAAAATGACCTCCATGCCTACATTTCAAAAGCTATTAATCAGTTTCAAGATTGTTGGGGCATAATTCGAAGATTCATTTCATATTTGTTCATATTTGCAGGAGTTTTCACCTTTTCTAGGTTTTATTGCAAAGATCCCTATCAGGTGTAGGATAGAATGATGTCATTGCAATTTTTGGGCTCTTCAATCTCTCAAAGGTTCTAATTGTCAATATAGTCACTCACCCACAATAGTATAAAAAAAAGAGCGCTCAAGTTTACACAGTGGCAGATGATGATAAGAACTTAAGGAAGCTCGCATACGACGGTTTTGGAGAGAACCATACCTAAATCCAGAGATTGTGCATAGAGTCAAGAAGGACGTTATAATTGCAGCTAATTCAGAGCAGGCTCCAGTGATAAGGCTGTATCAAATTTGAGTATGCAGAGGTTTATAGTTGGAAGGAAAGAACAAGGTTTACCTGATCTTTTGGAATACTATACAAAGTGGAAAGGTAAAATGAACAAGGTTCATAAATGGGTGTTGTGTTTTGATCCAGGTTTAGAAATTGACTCTTGGACATTGCTAGAAGGTGGCAAATGGTTCGATGGATCTAAAAGCTTCCTCGGAGTTTAGTTTTCATCCTCAATACCTGTCAGCAACTAGAGATCGAGCATGGGTTGAATATTAACTTTGGTCAAATAAGTTGCCAGAAAATAGGATCTTGAAACTGTTTTCCTATATTTTAGTTATACTTCTTTTTAGTTATGTTTATTTTTTGGCAAAGAAGATCTTCGATCCTTTTCTTTTGTAACTAATTACTATGATTGTAATTGAAGTCCTATTTATAATATAATAGAGGAAAAACATGAAAAAGGAGGGAGGTTCAAATTACGAAACCTAAAATCCTCTTGTAACCATAATCTTATTATGAAAATCCGTTCTATATTTCAAGACGATTCCCGGGCAAGAGTTGAGGAATCAGTTTCATGATTGGAGGAGTTAGTTCATCACCAGGAAGAAGGTAAAAGAGGCATGAGAATATTGTAGAAAAGGGGGTGGCTTCCCGAGAGCCTTTTTGGGATGGGAATGTAATTATAGTCTTTTTAATAAAAATATTGTGCATAACTGAGGAGATTTTTATATTTCATTTTAGTGAATTATGTGTTTTAGCAGCTATTTTAAAAGAACTGAGGAGATTTTCATATTTCATTCTAGTGAATTATGTGTTTTAGTAGCTATTTTAAAAGAACTTATTTGACAGTAGTCTTTCCTCTATTTTTTTATAAGCAAACAAGTTTTATAATTAGATATTGTTGCTTAATTTCTGAAGATTGATGAGGAATCTAAATGAATTCGTGTCTATTCTTCTACTGGAGTGGAAAGTCATATTTATCTTTGTTAGATACCTGGCTTTTTATTTTAGTTTTGTTCATCTTGATCTTCCATCCATACTTACTATTTTGAAGGATTTAGTACAAGGAGTCATGCTTCCTTGTTTCTCATTATTAGTTATTGAAAGATTCATTTAGACCCAGATCAAATAGACCAAAACAAGATGATCAATCAATAATTGTTCTGTTGGAAATGTGTTAAGAATTTCTCTATTGCAGCTAGGAGGAATCTCTAGCGACAACATGTACGACACTCGCCCCATGAGGCCCTGCTAGATGACTCGTCTTTGTCCAGTGAGGCTGAGGAAAATTTATTGAAGATGCTATCTTTTGTTTGTTGAAGTTGATATGCACCAGGTTGATCTATAGGTCTAAGATGATATGCATCGAGTTTTCTACATGATTAAAGGTATTTTTTTATGTGTATTTGATGCTTGTATCATGGATATTTTGGCACATGCTTAAGGCATGTTTTGGAGACCTTTGGTACATGGTTGCATATGGTTGAGGTTCATGTCATGGTGATATTGATACATGCTTGAGACATATCCTTGGTACCTGGTTTATGGATGTTATGGTTCATTGTTAGAGGCACGTCTTTGTGATATTGGCATACATTTGAGGCCTACAATTGTTATATGTTTTGCATGTCATATGATTGAAGCATATCTTATGGTACATGATTTATAGAGGATATGGTACATACTTGAGGTATATTTTGGCACATGGTTTGGATACTTGATGTTGAGCATATGTTTTGATATGATATATGTGAGTGGATCAAGTTGATGATGATGATGTATTAGTATCAGTGACAATGACACATACAACGACAATGACAGATGTTGTGCTACTTATATGTCTAATATAATGCACTCATTAATTATCAATCCGGGATTTGTAATTAACAGAGTTACAAGACACCAGTAAGAAAGGTAATTCCTAATGTCACGAGTATAGAATCAAACTAGATTATGTATGCTGGAAACAAATCAAGACATCAATCTATAGTGCACTTTGGTTTTCTTTCACAGAGAGGCTATCTATTCCATTATGGCACATGCAAGTATGAGATGGAATTTGTTTGATAGATCAACTCTGATGTCTAACCCAAAAAACTAATTATGTAATCCACACTTTCTGAAAGGAAATCACACATCAATCAACATAGCATAGGTAGTTCAACAGTCAATGTGTTGGTTCTGTTCTAGTTCATAATGAACTTCACTAGTTCTTCTCCAAGTAGTTTTGACTATTGCTACCTACAGCTATGATCACTCAAGGAAATCAAATTCACGAGAACATAAAATAGAGCATATGCAAAAATAGAGCAATTAAGGATCATATGCAAAAATAGAGCAATTAAAGATCCAAGCAATTGTAAAATGGAAATCTTAATCTAAGCTACACTGCTATCATCTAACAGAGTTAGATCTTTAACTAATTCAATGTTTATACTATTGAAAACAAACACAAATGCTAATCTATGAAGGGGTTGACCTTTGTTGGGTGGTGGGCCCTTTCCGCTTCAACAGGTCAGCTGTTGAAGTCTACAGGAAGCTTGCTCTTAAGACACACATTACTCTCATTCACACTTCAACACATAAAAACTCTCTTTAACAACTCAACTCATTCTTAATCATAGATAATCAAAATATGGAGATAAAATGACTTTCCATTAATCTTTACTCAGAAAATATGTTATGTACTATCATACGTGCTTACACATTGATAATATGCTAACTCTCCTCTCTTCTACCATCCTTGCCACGACTATTTAATAGTCTGCATCGTGAAACACAATGAGGCAAAGTGATTTGCAAATCAATCAGTTGTTTAAGTTTAATCATTCGGTTACATCTTCAACTGCATCCTCATGACACGAAGTGCATGAGGATGAGGCAATTAACAAACTATTCTTATCATAGCCTTGCTAAATGAATAGACATCCACCAAGAGGCGAGATATGACACTTAGCTTAGTGCATTAGGCTCTTCCATATCAGTACTGGATTGTAACAGGTAGATGGTATCGGATCATGACAGGGTGCAAAAGGTGGTACCAGATCACAGCAGGGCGCAAAAGGTGGTACCGGATCACAACAGGGCACAAAAGGTGGTACTGGATCATAACAGGGCATGTTCATTAGTACCGGATCAAACAACAACAATCTTGGTGCGCAGGTACCGGATCATGACAGAGCTGGTACAAGAACGCTAGACATCTAGGGGTCAAAGATTCACATATGACAAATCGAGCATTAGTATATGAAATATTTAATTCCTTAACTCAATAAACCACAAAATGCATGAATTAACCATACTTTACCTTCTGACCTTAATACTGGCAAGTGATAGCATTCTTGTCATTCATTCAGGCTTTAGGTAGGTTCAAAAAGGTATAGGTGAAGAGTAAAATAGGGTAATGAGAATGTCAATTTCAGGTCTCAACATTCCCCCATGCCAAAATCATTGCATGTCCTCATGCAATTAAAAACAAAACCCAAAATTTTCAAAACTTGAGATTGTGCTCTTTACTTGGGTGGATCAATGATATTGATGGTTGAAGCCTCTTCTCTTAGCTCCCTTTTGATGACCCTAACATATTGTAGGATTCTTAATACCTTCTTGAGCTTGTTAGAGGTCTCCTCATGGTCGTATTGAATTTGTTGGTTGGTTTCTTTGAACTTCTCATTTTCCTTTTTGATATATCTATCCAAGAGTTGATATTCCTTTACTTCCTGTTTGAGTTCCTGATTTTGTTTTTGTAATTCCCTAATCCTTTTCTTCATTTGTTCTCTTGTCAAGTTCTTTGTTGATTCTACCATTGTTGGTTGGGTGTACTCCCTTTCCTTGACTTCCTCCGTCATCCCACATAGAGTAATAGTGGCTTTCTCTTCAGTCAGACTAGGGATGTCATCTTGAATTGGTAGATCCTCAGAAGGGGAGGTAAGGTCGATTGGATCTTCCTATGTATGAGAGCTAACTATTGTTTTTCCCTTCTTTGCCATGCTCATTGTAGTTCTTTTACAAGGAGGTACCGGATCAGGAATGCTTGCAAGCTTCATTTTCTTCCTCTCTAATTGTGAATTGGTGATAGGGGGTTGTGCCACAGATTGTTTACTCTTAGTTTTTGAGCAATGCTTCCTTTTCTTTATCATTTTTTGATGGTCCTCTTTCTCAACTGCCACCGTGGAAGTCTCCTCAACTACTTTGTTTTAACCTTTTAATTCAGATCTTTTAGAAGTCTCCTTGATTGTGGAGGAGGACCCTGCCTTTTCATGTTGGCTCACTGCCCTAGATGATGGTGGAGTTGTTTTATCCTTCTTTCTCTTTTTCTCTTGGGGTTCCTTACTTTTGTTTGGACCATGCTGGGTTTCCTCCACAAATTTGTTTCCTGTGGGAAGGTGTTGTGTGATAAGGGTTTTCCAACTAATACTCTGTTTCCTAAGCTCATGCAAAACCATAATTTTAATGAAACCTTGATTGTAGAAGCTAGTCTTTTCTATTTTGGAGATGGATTTAACACCCCTTATCATTTTATTCAAACTCATCCATAGAAAATAGGGAAAATCAATTTCAGGGCCTCCTTCAAAATGCAATAGGAGCCTAAGTTGATAAATGAAAGTCATGACATACCTGCCTTCAAATGTGACAAATCGTTGAAGACTAGTAATCATTGGGTGTATTCTTCTTTGATGTAATTTCTAGGGATCCCTTTCTTCCAGTTGAGATGTTGATGATCTTCCTTCAAGAATTGTTGGCACATCTCTTTGTTAATTCCCACACCTTTGAAGTATTTAGCTCCTCTGCTAGGCAGTCATGTAACCTCCTTTACTGTTGCTTCATTAATTATCAGTTGTAGATTTCCTATACATGTCGTCTCTCCATCATATCCTTGTATAAAATCCTGAGATATCTTCTCGTTCCAGCCTATAAACTTTTCCAGAAAAGGTATCCACCCCAATCTAGCATATTTTTCTTGACATAATTGGTATCCCTCGGTTTCCCTATAAATTTGGAAAACTGGTTCCTGTCTCGTAACAACCATCATTATAGGTTGAGAAAAGGGTTGGGTCATAGCACAAGGGTGTAGTGAATTGATGGAGGGTTTGGTACCGGAAAGGAGTAGGCTCGGAACTGGAGGGAATCTCACGACAAGGGGAAGTATGGTGATGGTGTTGGGAATGGTAAGTTTGAGTGAGGGTGTTGTAAGGAAAAATTACGACCAAAAGAGGCTTATCTGGATGGTTTCGCCACCAGATAAGCTATTTCTTATCTACCCATTACTGTAATGATGAGGACAAGACGTCGGGTATTAGGGCATCATTTTAGAATAGGTGATTGGACTTTCGGGGGGTGAAATTAATGTTGGATCGTGGTTCATGATATACGATAGGTTCGTGAATTTGCTTGAGGACAAAATATATTCATGGGTTATCATTGCTATGCATGCTTCATATTTTGATATGATTTTTGCCTTTAACCATGTTCAAGAGATATGAGAGGGTTAATTAGTTTTAGGCATATAGGTATGAGGGATAGGCACATGGGTTTGATACTAAGGTCGTAGGATCTAGTATAGCTTTTCATACTTATTGTAGTTTTATGAGCATAGGAAAATAAATACCATTTTACCTTTGCTTTCACCTTTGTATGATCGATGCCCATAGTATGTGTGACTTCTTGTAAATTGTCAAGATTCATCCTTTTAGATTGAATCTCCTTGAAAACTTGGTACGGGAATGTCCTGTACTTCTGATGTGCGTGTCTTCTTTAGTATTTGGTTCTGTAGAGTGATCATGTAAGTCTGGAAAAGAGTTCTAAAGGGGCTCTTTGACCTTCCCCCATTTCAAAGATATTGTATCTCTGTAGGGAAGAAGATTCAATCAATTTATATCATAATGGAGAAGGATGATAAGAGAAAAAGAAGCCAATCACATTTTAGAAGTACAACTTATCAGTTATCATATGATCTCATGCCAAAAAAAAAATGAAATTGGCCTTCTTTTAATGGAGTATTGACAGAGGTAGCATTCAGCAGTGAAACAGGGGGATACATATATGTTTGCATCTCATGACAAAAAATGAAATTGCCCTTATTTTTATAGAGTATTGACAGAGGTAGAATTCAATAGTGAAACAGGGGAATACATATATGTTTGCATCTCATGCCAAAAAATGAAATTTCCCTTCTTTTAATAGAGTATTGACAGAGGTAGCATTCAGCAGTGAAATAGGGGAATACATATATGTTTGCCAGAAGAACATATCTCACCTAAATTGCTTCAAATATTTACTATCATTGACTGTTATAGATAAATTTCACAATATGAGTAGATTAGGCTTCCTAGTTAGGGTTCCACTCTTAAGAAGTTTCCTTCTTAGATAGTGTAGGCTTGAGATGTCAGACTGGTAAGTTGACTTAGGCTGATTCTCAAATGGACATTTTCTTGGAGAATTATATTGTTGATTCATATGGAAATTTTGTATCTCATGAAAGTCAATACCTTTACTCTTTTTGTTTTAGATGGAAAAAAGTGGATTTTTCAATCAGACGAGTATAAATGAGATATGTTTCAACCAGAACCCACTGCCAACAAGCCTGTTCATTACTCCGGTGGGGTAGTTGTGATAATTAGTGAGTGGTGCCTTCCCTAGGAAGAATGCCCCATTGCCAACAAGCTTGTTCAGTACCCTGATGGATTTGCCTAGTCATACCACAGACCGGTACCCACTGTCAGCAGACCTGTTCAGTATCCCGGTGGTTTAGTATCTTAAACCCTTTTTCCATCAGAGGCTTCTTGTCCATAGTCACCTATTTTGGTTTTTATTAAAGAGTTCTTTACGCAGTGATAGGGGAGGCTTGTCTGAAAACCTTTTTACAAGGTGGGATGGTATTGGCTTGGAAGGCATATACTCTTCTTTTGTATGTCTTTTAAAGATTTGTCTGAAGGAAAAATAAAATTTTATGCACATTATTTCTTTAGAGTGATCCAGATGTATAATTTTGTCTGAAGTTGTCCATAAGAGAATGACCTAAAGTTTCCTTGGGGTACTGGTACATCCTCTACCATTAAATTTTTGGTAGTGTGCCCATGGTAGAGAGTGTTCATATAATCATATGTTACTCTTTAATAAGATAATCCAATGAATGCTATTGAAATCTGGTTAGGGTGAGATAGTTGCTTATAGGCTAATATATTTTTCCTTTAAATCATGTTGAATACTGGGTAAAGGCAACTTCTAGTATTTAAAGTGGATTATGTTTCTTTGAGCAATCATAGGTAAAAATTGTTTTCCTCTTTTTAGTTTGTTTTTAAGTAACAGAACCAAAAGAAATTAAAATACTTCTCAGCAACAAAACCAAAAGAAATTAAAATACTTCCCTTTAGTTGTCAACATAAGCGCTACTATTTGATAGTGCTTTTGGCTCTGCGGTTCCATCTTAAGTGGTTGTTGCATGGCTTCATACTTCAGATTTATTGACATAAGATTTTAAAATATGCTTTGTCAATATGTCTTGATAGTACTACAGAAGGACAGACTCTAGTACCAGACTGGTACTGGACCAGAACAAGATTTTTGGTACCGAAACATAACAGAATATTGTTGTTGCCTACAACTGATATTTAGAAAATTCATGAAGGATCAAATAGATTATTAAAAACTTGCTTATGAAAGAAAAGAAAATTTGCGAAAGTAAAACAAAAGGAGGTAAAGGTCTTTTATTACCTTCATCTTATTATCAAAATTCGATCACACCTATGTACAAAAAGTTTCAAATAAACCAATCAATCAATGTGGGTCAGTAGGAGGATCTCCTTCCTTACTGATCATTTTCATATATGAATTTTGTAGTATACGAGTCAAGAATTCTTCTTTTGACATAGGTTTGTTGTAAATTCGCAATCGGTGACCATTCACAAGTAGTGGTGTCTGTTGTTCATCAATTGTCTTTATCCTAATTGAACCATTATCGTAGATAGTGTCAATTCCATAAGGTCCCATCCAACAGGTGGTTAACTTACCTTTGAAGTTCTTGAAGTTGTTGTCATACAATAGAGCCCAATCTCCTTGTTGAAATTTTTTCTTTTTGAGATACTTGTCCTCCCATTTTGTTCTCTATTCTTGAATGAGGGTAGTCCTTTGAAGTGCTTCCTGCCTATTTTCATCCAACTCATTAAGCTGCAAGAGTCTTTGTTGTTGGGATTCATCCAAGTTCATGCCAACTTGTACTGTAGTCCTGAAGGTTTTGATTTGAAATTCTATGGGGAGAAGCACTTGCTTCCCATACACTAACTCATAGGGTGTATGTCCCATTGTATTCCTCCAGGTGATTCTATAAGCCCATAAGGCTTCTAATAATCTGTCAGCCCAATCCTTATGGTGAAACTGTATTGTTTTGGTGAGAATGGACTCAATAACATTGTTGGTGGATTCTACTTGTCCATTTTCTTGTGGATGATAGGGTGTAGGTTTCCTGTGTTTAATTTGGTATTGTTTTGTAATAGCTTTGACTAGATGAGAGGTGAATTGGGTTCCCTGATCAGTCACAATTTCTCGCGATACACCAAATCTAGTAAAGATATCATTAAAAAGGAAATCTACCACTAATTTTTCACTAACAGATGGTAAAGACTTTGCTTCAACCCATTTAGTCACATAGTCAGTGCATACAAGTATATACTTTTTCTTTTTACATGCAGGGTTAATGGGCCCTACAAAATCTAATGCCCATTTCTCGAATGG
>SNQJ01S0034087.1:8408-33207 GCA_010110895.2 Picea sitchensis | reverse complement strand
TTCTACATAATATGTCAAACTCAAATAAAAATAAATCTGGATCTTCAGTTGACATACCTCTGAAAGTAGGTAACGATGATAGTGGGATATTATTCATGTTGACATTTCTCGAAATATCCAAGATTGGAAACCCAAAGGTCTCAGTCTCTGTAGCTACATTTCCTTCTTCTTCTGCCATTATACTGATGGATGGTTCAGAAACTGAATTTCCCGTGTCTCCTAAATGTTCAACAGACTCACGTTCTGCCTGTCCCAATACTGATTCTTCCATTTTAGGTTCTCCTTCTAGAGCCTCACTGGCTCCCCTTGAATTTTCTGTTGGTGGAATTTTTCCTGCACCAGTGTCAGTTGGATTAGTGGGGGGGTTTGTTTTTGAATTTTTGGAGCTTACAAATCTACCCTTGTTATCTCTATATCTATGCATAAAATGTAAATTTGATTCTTTAGCTGAATCAAAATCCTAATTCTATCTAGAAGGTGAGAAGGAAACCTGGCTTCAGAGAACCCCACTCTAGTGGCCGCGTGGCTCTTCACTTGCGCCTTAAACATTTTATCCTCCTCCCTCAAGCAACCTTTTAAAACATTAAAATTTATGAAAACAATCTAAGCTAAAAATTACTTCCTACCGTTTGCAACTCCCCGACAACAATGCCAAAATGTTGTGCTACTTATATGTCTAATATAATGCACTCATTAATCATCAATCTGGGATTCGTAATCAACAGAGTTACAAGACACCAGTAAGAAAGGTAATTCCTAATGTCACGAGTATAGAATCAAACTAGATTATGTATGTTGGAAACAAATCAAGACAACAAGCTATAGTGTACTTTGGTTGTCTTTCATAGAGAGGCTATCAATTCCATTATGGAACATGCAAGTATGATATGGAATTTGTTTGATAGATCAACTATGATGCCTGACCCAAAAAAATAATTATGTAATCCACACTTTCTGAAAGAAAATCACACATCAATCAACATAGCATCGGTAGTTCAACAGTTAATGTGTTGGTTCTGCTGTGGTTCATAATGAACTTCACTAGTTCTTCTCCAAGTAGTTTTGACTATTGCTTCCAATAGCTATGATCACTCAAGGAAATCAAATTCATGAGAACAGAAAATAGAGCATATGCAAAAATAGAGCAATTAAATATCTAAGCAATTGTAAAATGGAAATCTTAATCTAAGCTACACTGCTATCATCTAACAGAGTTAGAACTTTAACTAATTCAATGTTTATACTATTGAAAACAAACACTAATGTTAATCTACGAAGAGGATGACCTTTGTTGGGAGGTGGGCCCTTGCCTCTTCAACAGGTCAGCTGCTGAAGTCTACAGGAAGCTTGCTCTTAAGACACACATTACTCTCATTCACACTTCAACACATAAAAACTCTCTTTAACAACTCAACTCATTCTTAATCATATATAATTAGAATATGGAGATAAAATGACTTTCCATTAATCTTTACTCAGAAAATATGTTTTGTACTATCATACGCTGCTTACACATTGATAATATGCTAACTCTACTCTCTTCTACCATCCTTGCCATGGATATTTAATAGTCTACATCGTGAAACACAAGGAGGCGAAGTGATTTGCAAATCAATCACTTTTTTAAGTTTAATCATTCGGTTACATCTTCAGCCTCATCCTCATGACACAAAGTGCATGAGGATGAGGCAATTAACAAACTGTTCTTATCATAGCCTTGCTAAACGAATAGACATCCACCAAGAGGCGAGATCTGGCACTTAGCTTAGTGCATTAGGATCTTCCATATCAGTACCGGATCGTAACAGGAAGATGTTATTGGATCATGATAGGGCGCAAAAGGTGGTACCAGATCACAACAGGGCGCAAAATGTGGTACTGGATCACTACAGGGCACAAAAGGTGGTACTGGATCATAACAGGGCATGTTCGTTAGTATCGGATTAGACAACAACAATCTTATTGTACATGTACTGGATTATGAAAGAGATGGTACAAGAATGCTAGACATCTAGGGGTCAAAGATTCACATATGAAAAATCGAACATTAGTATATGAAATATTTAATTCCTTAACTCAATAAACCACAAAATACATGAATTAATGATACTTTACCTTATGACCTTAATACTGGCAAGTGATAGCATTCTTGTCATTCATTCAGGCTTTAGGTAGGTTCAAAAAGGTATAGGTGAAGAGTAAAATAGGGTAATGAGAATGTCAATTTCAGGTCTCAACAACAGATACAATGACAATGAATTTTTTATTATTCGTATCAATGGTAGTGATAGGTTGATTCTACACTTATATTTTAGGGAGGCAAGACGAGGCAAGCAAAGGGGGCCATAGACTCCTTTTGGTTGGATCTAGAGAATATAGGGAGTTGGATATTCCTTCATGTTGGAGCTTGTAAACCAGGGGGTTGGAGCCCCCTTCCAGTTGGAGCTAGAGAATTTAGGAATTTGTAGCTTCCTTTAGGTTTGAGCCTGTAAATAGGGGGTTGGAGCCTCCTTCGATTCAATTATGGAGAATTTGGAAGTTTGTACTTCCTATGAATGTAATATTTGATATATATAAGAAATCATTTCGTGGTTTTCTCCCATTTGGGTTTCCATGTAAAAATATCATGTGCATTGTGTATGATGTGATATATTGTTGAATGGTACTATTTATGGTTATATGCTCATGAAATATTAAATGAAAGAATAAGTGAAAAATATGGATGAATTGATGCAAACATATTTTGGTTAATAGTGCTAATGATTACATAATACTGATTCACCCCCCACCCCCCTCAGTATTCCAAGAATTGGAATCAGAGTAGGTCCTTTAGAAAAATAGTCTAATCACTGGAAGGTAGATCATGGAGTGCACAAAAAATGGAAAACCTATGTTTGATGGAAAGAAACATGCCTTATGGATCAAAAGAGTGAAAACGTTTATACAAGCACAAGGATTTGATGTCTGAAAAGTAGTAGTAAATGGATACATGACACCTTCCACTCCCACAATAAATAAGGATGGAAAGAAACTAGAAGAAAACAATTCAAAGGCTACCAATGCTATTCTAGGTGGTATTGTTATATCGATATATGTCAAGGTTTTGCACTGTGATTCTGCAAAGGATATTTGGGACAAACTTCAAAATGTTTACAAAGGAGATGCCAAATTCAAAGGGGGCAAGCTTCAAACTTACAAAGGTCAATTTGAACAACTGAAAATGAAGGAAGATGAATATATTGTAGCCTATTTTTTGTGATTTGATGAAATAGTGAATGCTATTAAAAGTTTGGGAGAAGAAGTTAAATAAGTAGTCATTGTTCAAAAGATACTAAGATCTCTTCCAATGATATTTGATCTTAAGATTTCCTCCCTAGAAGAAAAAGAATATCTCGCTATGCTAATCATGGACGAGTTACATGGGATAATCACAACTTATGAAATGAGAATAGAAAAAGATACTCCATCCAAAAAGGAAGAAATTTTAAAAGAATCCAAGAAGACAAGGGAGAATACAAAAAATTCAAATCCAAGTTGCAGTTGTAGTGATGATTCATATGAAGATGAAAAAATAGACAACATTTTAAGGAAGTTGAATAAACGAACCGACAAGTATGATGGTATAATTCCCTTAATATGCTTTAATTGTGACAAAATTGGTCATTTTTCTTCTAAATTTCCTTATGCTAAGAAGTCAAATAGTGATTAAAAATAATCTTCCAAGAAAGAAAAGAAATATAAAAAGGGAGATAGGAGAAGAAACAAAAAAAAAATTCTTCAAGAAAAGTCTATAATCAAAAGAGGAAAGTTCCTTATCAGATGAGGATAATGATAGGAACAAAGACTCTGGAAATGTACAATTTATGGATTTTGAAAATGATGAAGAGGATTATGAAGCAGAAGGTGAGGTAGATCTTGAAGCAGAATTAATCAATGCATTAAGTGAACTAAGGAAAGAGAGGAATAAAAAATAATCACTCAAGAGATAATTACTCAAGACAAAAGAGAGTTCTCAAAGTCCTAACTCTGAAGAAGATCAATAGATGATTTTGAACCTAAAAGTACAAGTTGAAGAATCTAGAAGGATTGAAGAAATACTCAAAAGCCAACTGGAAGAAAAAGAAAAGGAGAAGAGTTCAATCTCTATGACTACATAAGAGGAAGAGAAACAAAATACTCATGCAAAATTCACCAGAGGATCCACCAAGAAGGATGAATGCAATTGATCCAGATTATTTTCGGCACGAAATGAGAGTGGAGATATAATAAAGAAATGCACAGAGATATCGCGTATATCTAGTAATATAACAGAAATATATAAAAGATGCAACCATAAACACAAAGATACAGTAATACACGATTTCTATTAATGAAACCAGGAAAGAAATGTCACAGTAAAAATATAGAGTAGAAAAGAATGCCAGCTAGAATGGTGGCGACTTATCTACGAGAAGAAAGAAGTGTGGCCGAGCTACTTGCATTCATAGGAAGATGATTACAATGAGGCTCTAAAGGACTTTTTACAATAAGCAGGAATGCAAAATTCCTAGACATCCAAAACCTAGCCCCTGGGATATGAAGCGCCAAAATTCATGGGCCCCGTTTGGGTAAATGAGTACATCAACCTAGGAGATTAGTAACATCACGATCTCAGGTTTTACAAATGATATTTCGTTGGAAGGTATCGTCGGTCATTTTGGGGGCTCAATTATGCCTTTAGATATCATTGAGAACCTCGATCTCAAAACCTTCATTTGGACCCTCAAAATGGCCCAGGAAGTTAAAACCTACTAAAATAGTAAATTGCAAAATATGTGAGAGAAAATTGTTTGAGCATTTGGAAAGGTCGAGGTGGCCACCCGATATCCACCAATGATGTATTTGGCAGGAACACAATGAAACCATCAAAATACCACACATAAATACAGTCAATTTCATAGTGAATAAAATGGTAGGAAATATATGCTACAGACAGGAATGGAAATAAAAGCTAGCTAGAGCATATCTACGAGAAGAGATGAGTACGCTATACATCAGAGTGAGAAGATGATTACAATGAGGGCTTTGTAGGGACAGTTTCATTTAAGCTATAATTTAAAACAAAGCTGAGAAAATTAAAGAAAATTACTAAAAATTTTATTACTCACGCATATTTATTCCCAAATTTTGGTAAATTAAATAACATTTTTTCTCAAAACAATTTGCACTTGATTTAAATCTACATAATAGTTTGCATACAAGTTAAAATTTAGTAAACACTTCCACAGTTTTGAAAAATACACGTCGCGATGCTAAGCTTGAATCTTACCGGCGAGACCTTGGCAGACACCCCAAAGGCCACCACCTAGCAGGCCAGGTGCATTTTGGCCTGGGACATCTGGGGCGTCCTAGCCCTCCGAGCCCAAAATCCTTCAGCCCCGGTGTGCACTGTAATTCCCACTGTTCTAACTCTGTCTCTAAGCTCCCAAAATCTCCTCTCGTGAAACCCTCCATCAAAATTTTCCCTCCATTGAATCCTCCTCCTTCCTTATGCCTCCATCCACGCCCTGAGAGACCTTTGCTCCTGACCACCTTATCCATTCATTAAAACCTTATCCCTTCATTTAGTTCATGTGGTGCTCATATTATCTTTTAATTAATGTTCCCTTTAGCGTGTGGGTTACGTTATCCCTCTTTGGGATACGTAACCCCTTTAATATATTTATGTTTTATTTTATTTTCACCCATTGGTTTATTTCATAATTAATCAATTACTTTGTTACTAATTAATTAATTACTAACCATTAATTTAATAATTAATCATTTAATGTCTCTTTTAATAATTACTCATTCATTAACCCTAATCAAGGAGTTAATCCTTACTTAGCTGAAGTATAATCAAAATAATTAATTAATAACTTGTAATCAATTAAGGTTATATAATAGTGTAATTATAATTTGTAATGTTTGGGTTTATTTATGAAATTAAGAAAATGGTCATTACATACAACCACCCTTAAGGAAACTTCATCACGAAGTTATGGTATCTTATGAATGCGAGGGAACAAAGGGAACTCATACATACTAAGTGTATATGTATAAAGAAATGTATGTGTAGCATTACATACAATTCTGTTATGTACTAATAATCAAAGCTGTCATCCTTTAGTAAATTTATGTATGCATCGATCGGTCCTTAGAAGACTAGTCTTTTATAAAAGACAACGATCAATTAGTATGTGAGAATTTCTTGAATTACAATTATTTGGTTCAAAATTTCATTTAAACAATTGTGGTTTAGCTACTTAATAGTGAATATTCATATATACACATTTTTCTTCATCAACTCCCATGCAGACCCGGATCTCATATAGTCTCAACTATTCTACTCATCCTTCCTCCCCTAACTCGCCAGCTCCATTCCTACTCCAGGTCTCGCTACTTAGACTATCTTGGAAGCGTCATTATATTGACCTAACTCAAATAGAACCCACCAAAGTGGAAGTGTAAGCTATCGACCAAGCTACCTAGCGAGCCTTGGTGGCCCAGCAGTCCTCATCCACCGACACAGGGAGGCCCTTGAACCAACAGATCCTCCCAGGACTTGGGGTTGGTCCCTGCACGGTGGGAAATGCCTCCCTCCTAACAGGTCCTAGGGTCCACCCCTCGATGGCCCACCTACAATGGAGGAGGGATACGGTGGGAAATGCACCTCCACCCCTCTAGGTAGAACCGAGGGGTCAACACCCTACAGTGGAATTTACAGTGACAGTGTTCTTTGGAGGTTTTTGTCATCGTTTATTTGGTTTTAGGGTAGTGTCTTTACCTAAAATCATGCACTGATACACATATCACTTAGCAGTACATCCAAAATAATATAAATTTCCAAATACAATATTCATACCATTAATGTTTCGGTGATTGATCACGATATACACTTACATCCTCATTGTTACCCCTTGGCTACTTCATAGCCCATAACACCGCCGGTGTACGTAACACAAAACTCATACATTTCTATGTATTATCATCATGTAATTTACATACTATCATCATTTTACTTTGGTATCCATTAATGTAGATGGAATTAACATCAAAGTTTTCCGATTAGAAATAGATCTCTCAATATCTCATTATTGATTTCAACACTCATTCATAAGATTAGCATTTACTCAATTAGATTGCATAATATCAAACACCATCCTAATAGCATTTAAACATTCAATCGATTCGCATCTTCACAATGTGATGTGACATATGCATCATCATCAAAATAACATTTAAACATTAAGTAGAGTTTTCATGTTATGTAGATCACATTACATACATCATCGTCAATAATATTTAAACATTCATAGAGATTTACATGTATGTAGTAGATGTAACATATACATCATCATCAATAACATTTAAACATTCATAAAAGTTCATAGCGTTAAAGTTTAAGAGTATCACTAATGAACCATGGTGACTAGAAAATAAAGCATATATAATTAAATTGAGGGTAGTCACATTTTGTCTAAGTTAAAATATGGTGTTACATACACCCCATCTTGAAACATGTTCTGCGAAGTGGTCAATAGTGAGGGGATAAATCATTTGTAATCTCGACATCTTCCCAAGTAAGATCGAGGGACTATACTTGTCCCTTTGGACCTTAACTTGGTCTACTAGATGGTTTCTGAGCTGTTGGAATCTATGGTCTAATATGCGTAATGGTTCGACCAAGATGGTTCCTGTGTCCGATACTTGCAATTCCTTCAATTTAGTTTATGTGATTCATGACAACATAATGGCGATAAGCGGATACGTGAAATACATTATGGAGTTTATACCAAATTCTGGGTGCGTGATCTGAGACGATAGGCAGTGTGTCCAATTTTCTCTTGGATCTGAATGGTCCCTGCCTCGGCCGAGGTGACAACTTTGTCCCCTTTCAGAACCATATGGTACTCTTATTAAAACTGATACGAATGAAAACCTGATAACCCACTTTATAACCCCGATTGGAATCTGTGTGCATCACATGTAGCACTACGTCTATCACAGTACTTCCTTCAATCTCACGCCTCGAATCGTTTCCTCCATTTCTTGAGATCAATTAAAATTTAGCTGTTGCTCGGTCTTCTAGTCTATCCCAACTCAAAGATTGATTGCATGGCCTCCGTTACAAGACGGTATGGTGACATTCCAATGGAACTATGATAACTATTATTGTAAATGAAGCTCTACCAAAGGTGGGTACTTCTCCCAACTAGATGCGATTATCCATCACATACATTTCTAAACATGTCTTCCTTGACTTAGTTACCCACTCCCTGATCTGTCCATCACGTTTACTGGGATGATAGTACATTCAGCTAATTTCAACTGAGTTCCCAACGCTGGTTGTAAACTTGTCCAAAATCTAGAAATGAATCGCGGAGTCTCAATGCGAGAGTCTTTTTAGGTATCCGGAGTGCAAGCGGGGCAACCTCATTACAAAGCTACGTGCCCATAGGTGACAGCGGTAAGTGTTTTGGCGAGAATAAAATGGAAGCACTGCTGGTTGCTTATCCACTATCACCCGAGAATGGCGTTTGTGTCTATGGGATGTGAGTGGTAACCCGCAACAAAATCCATGAGATGACTTCCATAGACATAGGAACATCCTGTCGGTTGTAGGTGCGGCGGCCTGGCGGATGATGGTCGACTTTCCACTTTTCCAGAGCACTCTAGGCATTTAAGCGTGAAAATGAACTGCTCGCGTTTCATGCCTACCCAAAGAGTTTCTTCATATCTACGTACATCTTTTCACGCCGGGGATCGCACAATAAAGTGATCTATGGGCTTCCTTGATGCATGGTCGCTGGAATATCCCATTCTGAGGAATGTACATCACTCCTCGATATGCCAACAATCCGTCCGGTTTCCAAACTATACCCATACGTACTTTGGATCTAGCGCCTCCATTCGGAGGTTGAAGTAACCTTTAAAGCAAAGCTGTCTCCCCTTGCGGTTGTTCCAACACCGCGTTCCCTCGGTTGACCTTTACAAGGGTACCAAGGATAAGATTTGTGGTCTCCTACTCAGGCATCTGCGACCACATTTTCCTTTCCCTTGGTAGATGTACCAAAATCGCGCTCATAAACTCCTCCATGTTTTTGCACGGCGTTCAAATCTACAGGCGAAGAGATGTTTTAAACTTTGATGAATTACTGTTTGAGTTCAAGTTCGCTAATAAGGTGGTACCTCCGAAGTTTCAAAGCCTTTATTCACGGTACCAGCTCCACAATCATGAATTACATTATGACTGCCGTGCTTCTTCAACTTCCCTTGGCCTTTATAGCTATCACTCCTCCATCTACCGCATTATACGACTCCCAACCCTTTCTTGATGCATCGGGGTGGAAGTATGAAATCTTTTGCCATGTATCAGGCCTTTCGTAGAATGCGGTGCACTAGTTAGTAACTCTTAAGCTCGATGAATGCCCTATCCATATTGTCCATTCATGCGACCCCTGCGTTGCAAAAGTGGTGATGGAAGCCCGTATTTTGAGAATCCTTCTACAAATCTCCGGTAGTAACCTGCTAGTTCCATGAAGCTTCTTACCTCATTGGCATTTTTCGGCATCAGCCACTCCATAATGGCCTTTACCTTTTAAGATCGCAGAGATTCCCTTGGGAAATGATGTGACCTGAATGGTGGATCTCTTTCTGGAAAAAGGAACACTTCGGCCGACTTTTCAGATGCGGTTTGTTCTCTCTTAGGCGGGACTTACTATTTGCAAGTGTTCCTCATATTCTCTCTTTCATTTCTTGGAATAGATGGGGATGTCATCTAAAGACTTGTACAAAAGCGGTCTAGGTATTTTCGGAATAAACCATTCATGCGGCTCATGAATACCGCTGGCGCATTGGTCAATCCGAAGGTACTACAACAAACTTCGTAATGTCCAAGCCGAGTTAGAAGGAAGTTTTTGGGATATCACGCCTTCCGCCAATCCTTAATGATACCACGATACTCCATCGATCTTTGAGAATCACCGTTGCTCCTTTCATACGTCCGAAGAGATCGTGGTCGGCAGCCAGATTTTTGTTCTTCAGCGATTCAAGTCCACCAGTTAAGGATTAAGGATCCATCCTTCTTCTTCACGAAAATTACCGGTGCGTAGTGGAACCTGATCTTATTAGCCACAAGTCGGTAACTCTTTGGTACGTTACGGTCACAAAGTTACATTTGTCATCCGGAATCACGAGGTCTTGGATATTAGTTACGCACCAGGTTTTTAGCTCAATGGTGAAATCAAGCTCCCTTTGGGAGGTAACCACGGTAACTCATTCGGAGACATCTACGAAATTAAATGACCCAGGATCTTGATATAATGAGGGTCCCTTCCTGTATTTCACGACCTCTACTACATAAAGTTGACACCCTTGTCTCAAGCACCGCTTGACCTTCATAATTGATATAAAGCGTAGCGACACTTTTCTCACTGTATACCACGGATCTGTTAGTTCTTCCCTTCATCGCCGACTGCGATACCCTCTTTGCGAAACAATCTGCAAAGGCTTCGATGGTACGCTAACCAATCCATTCAATATTGATTAAAGTCGCGTCCTAAGAGAAGTGGCATTATACTCCAACTGGTAGTACACTCCGGGTCGCATCGATTATCGACCTTGGGTCCTCTTGCTTGTTTTCCCGTCATCTCGACTTGTTTAAAAAGTCATGCGTGCTCGTGGGCGTTTGCCAATACTCTTTTCTAATGTAGATGGTGAAATAAAACTATCCATCGCACCAGAATAAAAAAATCTTAACTGACATGAGTTTGGCGTACGTGACTCCACCACGATTGGATTGATGTTGACTTAGCGGTTGCGATAGCTGCAGCGTGAATATGGTGGTTGCTACTAGCTCTCCCCATTGATGCCTTTCCTTATATATGCACAAACCCTGATTGTAACTTCCGGACGGTCCGGGTTAAGTAATGGGGTCATAGCATCTCAACATGCAACCGCGAGATTGAAATGGTGCAGCACATTGCGTGGCCCGATTCTAAGCGGTTCCTTCCACCGGAATTTGCCCTGCTCAACTTGTTTCACGATAGATTCGTGGTCTGTATCTGCACTTTGTTGGCGTTGAGCGAGATGCTACACTTTCGTTGCCATCGAAATTCTGCGACTCTCTTTGGAGTCAGCGAAGCGAATCTATTACCATACGGTGGCCTTGAACCTCCTCCTTAGGAAATGTCCTGGGGGTCTTTCCTGAATCGGGTGGTCGCGGAGTAATCTTGTACCCCGGTCAAGTTCATATGTTCTTCCGCGTGACGCGCACTCTCTACCACCTCCACCACTGAAGACGGTTTCCATATCCTCACCATAGCTCTTATCTGGGGTTCAATCCATAGATGAAACGCTCTGCGTCGTTGGTCGCTATCCATATGCGACACATACTTGACCGATTCATAAGCGATCTCTTATTCTTCTATAGTTTTGTTTCCCTGTATTAAGGCATAGAATGCCCCAACCTGTTGCTCCTAATAGTACGCCGGTAGATATTTCATCCTGAACCTCTCCTCGAAAAGATCCCAAAATACTGTGTCTGGGGTAAAGGTGCAGGTGTCTTTCGGGTTACCCCACCGATTCGGAGCCTTTGTCCCTTAATTGAAAATGCGGCGATCTTCGCCTTTAGATTAGACATAGTCCCATAAGGCAAAACACCTGGTCATGCCTTCTAACCATGCTTATGCGCGTTCACTGGCGCGTCCTTCGGGAAATTACGGAAGTTTGATCTTTTGCATCGCTCGCATGATGTCTTCAGGTGGGAGTCCTCCCCATGAATCCCTGGCAACCGGATTACCTACTCCGGATGGTGGGGGTTCCACTTGATCCTTGCTGGCTAACGCCCCTTTAAAGTCTACGTTGATGGCTGCTGGCGTAGTATGTGAAAGGCGAGTTCGGGCGATGGTGGCTGATGGCGGTGAAGCGGAACTGCGGCAAGCCTTCCCAGCCTGAACCTCTTCAGTCGACCATCCACAGTATTACTTTGACGCATCAACCGGGTTGCGAGGGTGAGTTCGAGGGATGTTTTTAAATTGGTGCAACTAAACTTTAGAAATGGGGTTAGGTGTAAGTTTCTTTACTTGTCTGTAGCCGGGGCGTTACTTGTCTGGCGAGAGGATTGGCTGCGGTTAAGGTTAGGTTTGGCATCCCAGCCGTTTACGTGGTCCCTCTGAAACAGCCCCATTGATTTTCGACCACGGGTATGCTGGCTTTCGCGCTTTACCGAGGCTTCCCCTAAACATGCTCCTAATCTAAGTTCTAACGACACCTTAACTAAATATCCTCAGATGCTTTCCGGCTTCGGGAGCTTTTCCTTGGCGTATAGTGTTGGCGTTGTCGATTCTTGCATCTAATATCTTCATTGAAAGGCATCGGTGGAATGGAATTATATAGGAAGGACTTGGCGTTTGGCTTGTTTGAACCGCCGATTTTTGTTTTGTTTTGTTTTGCGGTCGCGGCCCCTATATGAGCAGTTTGTAAGATCCTCCCTCGTGTCTTGATTCCTGGCGCTTGGGTGCTCGATCTTGGTTAACTCGTTTTGTATTGCAGGTTCTTAGCTCGATACGTAGTGCATGAAGAAGGTATCTTTGTGGGATTCTTGTCATAGCACCTTATCACTTGACTTTGCTCTTGATTGAAGATTATACTTGGCATAATTTATGGCGCCCTTGTTGTTGTCGACTAGTGTATTGTGTGGCAGGTTGCATGGCCGGAGCAAAAGCAAATTTTAAATATAATTAATTAATTAATCATCATAGTTAGAACTATAATTAATTTATATCCTTAAAATTTAATACGTAACTTAAAAGAAAACTATATTTTAATTAAACCATAGTCAAATTAATTTTAAGAACCAAGGTGTGTTGGTGTATGCTTGGTAGGTAGGACTTTGTTAAGGCATAGCGTGGAGGAGGTCAGGGGTTCAAAACTACATGGACTCCATAAACTTTATTTGGCGTTTAAATATAGTTAACAATACTTTCCTTAATTGAAACTAATTGGGGTTACTAATTAAACTAATTAGCAAGCACAATTACGACCCTTAATTAAACTTTAATTAAAATATCCATAATAATTTAATTAACTATATCTATAATTTTAAATAATTTAATTTTATACTAGTTTATTAACATTTTAATAAAATTATAAATTAAAATTTTAATTAATAATAAAAATGAAATTTTAATCACAAAGAAAGCGATATAAATAAAAGCGATAATTTGAGATTTAAAGTAGCATTACTAAAGTAATAAAAAAATAACATATTAATACTCTTAACGAATTCATTAAAGATGAAAACTTGTTTATATATATATAAATAGTTCGTGGCATTGCATTTGTACGACGAGCTTACGGCATGAGGCCGTGGAGTCGAATGCGACCCTCTAACATCTATGCTCGTCTCTTTAATCCTCGGCTTCGGCGTTCTACTTCGTTTTCTTAGTCTGTAGGGGGTCTTATACCATAAACCTTATGATGCCAGGTTTTACGATTTATACCGGTTACAGCGTTTGTTTTACGGTTTATGAGTATGTAGCTATTAAATGCGATCCCCACCTTGCATTGCTAAAAGTCAATGGTCGTCAATCTAGAGGTTTTGGTTATGTTTGCTTTGGCGTTGCGTAGCAGCGTCTTTGCCTTAATTGTTGCTCGGAGCTGCGTGAAGCTCCAAAACCCTGGCGCGGATCACGGTGGAAATGTGATTGAGTGTTTAACAGACAACAATTTAAATTCTGTATCAGTTGCAGTCATGGAGCAGCTATGGACACTGACTTTGGTTTGGGTTTCTTTGTAGGTGTATTGGACGGCTATGGAACTCGGTAGTTGCGCTCGGTTGTATGTTGTGTGGCTTTGTTTTGTGTTTGTTGTAGGTGTTTCTTTGCTTTTAATGACCTCCACATGAAATACAGGGTTTTCTGTTGCAAAATTTATGATAGCCGTAGTTTGTTACATGAAGAACTTGAGAATTTACGGCTTTTTCCGACGGACTGTTAGGGTATGCTAGATCCAATTTGTCGTGCGCTAAAATAAATTTAATCTCGTGGAGAGTATCTTTGAGTGGAGAAAAAGTAATATTTATTATAGCAGACGTTATGGTCATTAAGAACGTCTATTATTAGCCAGCATATTTTCCAGTTATGCGTATGTGATTTGTTTTGTTTCGCCAAGTCCTACGCACCAAGTCCACAAGCCACACAACATACAATTCATCGTCCAATGCACAAGAGCGTCGACTATCAAGTCTCGAGGAGGAAGAGCTTACAAGGATAGCTTTGTGCACAACACGTCTCTGCAGATATGCTTTCTTCCTCAGGGTTTCCTGATGCGATTGATGATGCGGCTGGACGGAACATTAGTTTTTAAAGTGGCCTTGAGTGCGTGCCATTACAAAAAAATAAACGTAAAAATTCTATGATAGTCTTTGAAGTGATGATGAACCAGAGCTCCTCCATATAGGGGCAATTACTTAGACATACCATTAGCCGGAGAGTTGCATGGGATTTTATGATAACACGTTTTTATTCACTGTGAACAGGAACCTTACAGGCTTAAACAATGTTATATCCTAGTTTTCGGAGTTAAAATGGGCGATGCTTTGCAAAGTTTTTTGTAGTTTTTCAGCACATCGACAAACATGTAGTTCATGGAAGATGTTAGGTGTGACATTTGGTTTAAAATCTACGAGCACGCCTAGGCGGTAGGGAAAGGGGATCTCACTATCCCTTACGCGAACCAGGACTGAACCTTGTTAACTCTGCAATGATTCTACTGCGGGCATAGAAAACAATTTGCCTTTACTAGCCTCTAGGGTTTATGATAATTAGCTCCCATACGATTACCATCAACACAAGCCAAAAAATATCCTCAATAACAACATTAATCGCAACAAAAACATCACTATTTTCAAACAAAAGGATCATTTGGACCAAAGGTTGTAGATATTTACTCGGAACGATAACCGGAGCATGCAAGGCTGCAAGTTATGGCCGCTAACACAGTCCGTCGAGGGAAAAATATAATAGGCTGGACCAAAACCCGCCAAGTTCGGAAACACTCCCGTCAATACGCTGAGAATAACGAGAACTTGTAGCTGGCTATTAGAAGCCGGAACAGTGCTTAGCCGCACCCTTTAACAGTATGAAATTCGTGGCTAATCTACTAAAAACCACTTTGAGATTTTAACAGAGTTTAGTTTTAAGATTTTGAGTGATCGACTTTATATTCTCGAAAAGTGTACAAACATAAGAAGTTGTTTAAAGCTTGATGGAGAACACCATCCTACACATCTTGCGGTACATTGGAACTTTCACGGTTTTCGCTATTTTTTTAAAATTTGCTCCAAATTTATAGTGTTAATTCTATAAAATGGTGGTTCTACTCATGCATGCATATTATTGTGAACTTCATTTATAATTAGTAAAGTGGAAAACTCATTTAGTGTTGTTGATTTCAGGTTTATTTAGGAAGTTTTTTTGCTGTCCTTAATTAGCTCTTTCAACATGCATTAAAAGAGAGCAGAAAATTCAAAATTCACTAAGGATGATGTGTAGGTGATTATTATTCTTTTTAGATACTATAAAAAGTAGCTTAGCTAGAATGAGGGAGTAAAGCACTTTTAAATGTGGTAAAACTACTAGGAGGATGATTTTCTTTTGCTAAGTGTGATATTCCTATGTTTTTTTTGCAGGTTGAGCGAAGGGAAATTTAGCAACTTGGCCCATAGGCTCCAATTTTCCAACTGCTGGCTCTGATGCGGATGTGTAGGGACCATGATTTCATTTAAGCTACTATAATTTAAAACAAAGCAGAGAAAATTTAAAATTACTAAAATTTGCTTACTCCATATTTATTCCCAAATTTTGGTAAATTAAATAACATTTTTTCAAAACAATTTGCATAACAATTTAAATCTACATAATAATTTGCATAGAAGTTAAAATTTAGTAAACACTTCACAATTTTGAAAAATACCTGTCACTGATGCTACTATCTGCAGTAGCTTGAATCTTCGCTTGGACCTTCTCTTGAACACCCCAAAACCACCACCTAGCAGGTGATGCTGGCACGGCCACTGGGACATCTGGACGTCCTAGCCCTCAGAACCCAACCCTCACGATGAGTTGACCTTGCTTTGTAAATCCCTCTTCTCAATCAGGTCCACAAGCTCCCAAAATCTCCTCTCATTGAAACCCTCCATCAAAATTTTCCCTCCATTGAATCATCCTCCTTCCTTATGCCTCCATCAAGTTATCCCCACTGACCACCTTATCCAAACATTTAAAACCCTATCCCTTCATTTGGTTCATATTAATTATCTTATCTTTTAATTAATGTTCCTTTTAACGTATGGGTTATGTTATCCCTCATGGGATACATGCTTAACATACTATTTATGTGTTTATTTTATTTTCACCCATTGTTTTATTTCATAATTAATCAATTGCTTTTATTTAATTAATTAATTACCTAACCATTAATTTTAATAATTAATCATTTAATGTCTCTTTTAATAATTAATCATTCATTAAACCCCTGTCGAGGAGTCAATCATGCTTCAAATAAGTATAATCAAATAATTAATTAATAACTTGTAATCAATTAAAAGGTTATATAATAATTAATTATAATTTGCTTGATGTTTAGGTTTTGTTATGAAATTAGAAGGGTCATTCTACAGGGCTTTGAAGGCCTTTTTTACAATAAGCGAGAATGCCAAAATTCTAGACATCCAAGAGCCTAACCCCTAGGAGATGAAGCGACAAAGTCAGAAATGGGCTGGTTTGGGTAAGAGTGAGTACATCGCTAAGGGAAGTGCGTAGCTTTTATACGATTTCGGTTTAAATGTGATGGCTAAGTTGGAAGAGAGTTATTAGTAGAAGGATTCATTTTTGGGGGCCCAATAATTCCTTTGTATATCATTGAGAACCTATCTCGAAAAACCTTCATTGGACCCTCAAAATGGCCCCGGAGTTAAAACATGCTAAAATGGTAAATTGCCAAAACGGAAGTTAAAACCTGCTAAAAATAGTAAATTGCCAAAATGGCCAGAAAACTGTTTTGAGCCATTTGGAAAAGGTGGGTGGCCACCGATATCCACTTGGATCAGCAATCCTTCAAATGAGAAAAATTGGGAAATTGAAAAACTCAAGAAGAAGATTACATAAGCATGGCATCGTTTAGAAGACCTAGGATTCAGAATCAATAGACAACCATGGAAAGGAATCCCAAGTTTCATACTATCTTTCTTGGTTCATGAAAAGAAAAATACCATTAAGAAGATATCTCAGGTATCACACTATCTTTCTTGGTTCATGTTATTCTTGTAACAATTTTGGTCACAAAGCTATAAACTACAAATCTTATGCTAACATTAGAAGCAATTATGAAGGTCACTCTAGAATTAATCATCGTAGAAAGCCTCATGAAGCATATAACATAAAATATAACATTTTTGGGTCATGATAAGATGAAGTATAATGCTACAAATGAAACGATTTTTGACATATGTCCAAATATTGCATATTAATAGCTTCTCCAAAGGAACCAAATAAGGATTTCAATAATGATGCAAAAGGACCATCAAGTATTTGGATAAGGAAGAAAGATAACCTAATTGTTGAAGAATGTTCCCTTTCACTACAAGCCCAAAGAAGAAGAAATGATGGGTAATTTGACAGTGGTTGCTCAAAGCATATGATAGGTGACAAGAACATATTTATAACTCTGAAGAAAGAAAGAGATGGATCATTTTTCATTTGGCAATGATAACTCAACCAAAATTATAGGGAAAGGCATAGAAAAGATTGGAAGTAAGGATGCCAAGGAAGAAAATGGCATACTTTTCGAAAACATGAAGCATAATCTGCTAAGTGTGAGTCAATTGTGTGATTAGGGACATAGACTTATACTTGACTCAGAGAGGTGTGAGATAAAGAAAGAAGGATCAGGAAAAATGGTGGCTATAGTAGTAAGAACTCCAAACAACATATACATCTTAAATGAGATTGGAAAAGAAAGATGTTTCTTGGGAAGGGAAAATGAAAGTTGTCTTTGGCACAAAATAATGGGACACATGAAATTGGAAAAATGGTCAAAATTAGCAGAAAGGAAGTAGTAAGAGAAATGCTTGAAAAATTAAAAATTGGCCAGTACTATGTGTTAGAGTCCTATAGTTCATAGTATCAAATGGTGATTGAATATTTTTCTTTCGGTAATTTTATGTTGTAAATAATATAACATTGTGCAAATGATTTCCAAAAGAAAAAGATAAAAGATAAAAAATAATGTAAATGAAAAAAAGAAAAGAAAAAAAGAGAAAATAAAATAAAAATAAAAACAAGAAAACCCCACGAAAAGAAAAATAAGTTTGAATCATACAATTTAATCATGATCAAACAATTTTCAATCTCTGTTGTTAGGTTAGAGAATAATTTTAGCCATACTGTTTAATCTTGGCTAAAATAGTTAGGTAGAGGAAGAAATTAATCCAATTGTTTAAGCTAGATTAATTAGTTAGTTGCATATGATAGAATATAGGTTAGATTAATTTTCCCTTCAGTGAAAATTAAACACGGTCTCAACATTAAAATGCACCCTAAGTTGATGAAATAAGTTAGATTAGTATAGGAAAAATAAATGAGAATGTAAAGGTTTCAAAAAGAAAATATTTTTCTTTATGGCGCATATGTTTTAATCAAATTTGGAACATTGACAAGACAATTTGTCTTGTAACGCATAAATTTCATGCAGATCTTCCCCGGTGTCCTCGTCCCACTCTCGATTGACGAACCTCATTTTTTTTCGACCCCCCCAGCGGACATACCTTTATCTGTGGAGGGGGGTTCCGAAAATTTGTTTTCCATGCTTTGGCCCCACCTAACATGGAACTCCCTCGTTATTTCTCACCCCCCTTCAATTACCACATACCATTTACCCCCATGACCTACATACCTAAACAATAGAGGGGGGGTCTAAAAAGTTGTTTTCCCTGCTCCAGCCCAGCCTAAGATGGCACTCCCTCATTGTTTCGCACCCCCCCTCCGATTACCACATACCGCCTACCCCCGCCCTCCGAAATCCATCTAACAAACTTCTGATACCACTCACCTTTCTGCCTCTACTCCTCTCCCTATATAACACTTTTCCCCACACCTCTTATCCGTTAGCCAATTTACTCCTTCCCTATGAGCATTAGTTGTCCTGTAACGGTCCCGTGCCTTAATGGATATCTATGCACATACAAAAGACCTCATTTTCCCCCCATTACTCTATTTTTTGACTGAGAACCCATGAAGACCGAGAAAATCTTGTTGTCAGACTTCCACCGCCATCAGTTACCTTCAAATGGAAAGCTATTTTCCTGGTAATTACAGCATTGTCAACCTATTCTATTGTTAGTTTTTCAATTATGTCTCCCAAAGTCAAGTCTGTTGACACCTCTAAAAATCCAATGGTTCCCCCTCCAATTGACCTTGACCACATTCTATTGGCAGACAGAGACTATAAAGTTGCAGAGAATAAGTATGATTTTGATTTATTCAAACTACACTGTTGGTTGAAGGATAATTTCCTTGACCAGAGTGAAAACATTGGACTTTGAGAATCCAATTTACCCCTCTACATGTTTCCCCAAACCCACCCTTTCCTTGAATCCATCCTTAAATGCCAAGCTAGTTATCTGCCAAGCCAAAGAGCCATTGCATCTCACACTGGTGAAATTCGGTTTACAATTACTCCTAAGACCATTAACCAAATGCTACAAATCCCTCAAAATAACTCCACCACCCCTTTATCTGTCGAAGATCTAAATGAATTATATCAAAAATTGACCTTTTTCCCAGAGAGACCAAATTTTTGAAATTTTCCTCCCTGAAGATGCCCAACTACCTAAGAAAAATCCACCATACCCCTCTTATATTTTTCCATAGAAGGATAATCAGATTATCTCCATGCTCTCATGTCTATTAGGTTATTATTCTGATGAATGGGTAGATGAACCTATTTTAGGTTTTATTTCCATTTTCTCTACAGAAGAAATTTTTTCTATGAAGTTCAATTTCAGTCAATTCTTGGCTGAAAACATTCATGAACAATTTCTTAAGTTTCAAACTGAAGGAATGTTCAAGTATTCTTCAATTCTGGTTTATATGTTCATATTCTATCAAGAATACAAGTTCCCTTTCACACTCCATAAGATAAATGAATAAGGAATCTCACAGTCAGTCATACTTTGGACTTCATTGGTGAGAAAGAACTCAGTGGAGTAGAATTTCAAAGATTTTATTGATCAGTTCATTTATCCAGCTACTTGTTTATTGAGCAGCAGTACAAAACCCAGGGTTAGTGAAGAAATTCAGAAGGTTTTACATCTAAATTATAAGGACAATACAAGTGGCTAGTATTTATACCATAATTATATAGAAATAAGAGTGTATGGATGTGGGATGCAACCATATAGGTTTCCTAAATACCTCCCAATGAGGATTTTTGCATTGGAGTACATAAGACAGATGATAAATTTAGATGAAATACACTTTGTAGTAACCAATAATAAATCTTAGTTCAGAATTAAAACTCAGATAAGACCATTTATTTGCAACAACAGAGCAATAAGTGAATAATCAGACATCCTCTTAAAATAGATGAAGTTTCCTCTAAGCTTTACTTGGTCATATGACCAATTTGGAATTATTTTTGAGCTGAGGACCAAACAAAATACCACACCCTATGTGCATACACAAAGGCCATAGATTGAAAAATACATGAACTAGGCTGAGTGGGAAGAGAACACCTTGAAACATGCAAAAGAACAACATTTTTCTATGACCACTTCACAGACCATCAAAACTCCGTTACAAGAAGAGAAAATATCAAGGAATGAAGACTCTCCTTCAGTCACAAAGGTCTCAGCAGATGATTTTAAAATATATAAGAAGAAGAGTAAAACCATTCCTACAACATGTTTTCTTAAAGAGGGAGAAATGAAGCCTACAATAGTCTTGGAAGGACCACACTGTTCAACATAGTTAGAAAGTTTGTTTGCAGGATCTCCATCATCATCAACTTCATAAAGGAATCCAGACACATAACTAACATATAAATCAATTCATGGAGAAAAGGAGTCAAATATTTTTTATAAGTATAATGAAATTAAGCAAAAGAATGAACTTCTCAAAATAAGTACTTATACTCAATTTTGGAAGCAAACTTCTACTACTCAACACATAATTTTATTATCCTTTGACACAGAGAAGGGAAGAATGAAAATGGAATTATTACAGGCACAGGTCCCCTACCCAAAGAAAACAACTAATTACAAGAAGAATTCATTTGAATTTGATATAAATGATGTCTATCCTATTGATCAGATGGATATGCACAGACAAACAAAGGACATGATTTTTTCAACCCTGGAAAACACTTCAATGACAGCTTCCAAATTACAGGTATCACTGACTAATATCCAGTCTCAATTGAAGATTGAAAAGATCTCTTATTTGGACAAGGATAATAAGATAAAATCAATAGAGGAATTAGTACACAAGATTGAATATGACCTAGCTAATGTCAAAGCAATAGAAGAGTTGATTAATAAGAATAATGTTGACATAGAATCTCTCGAGAAATAGTTGAAACTACCACCAACAAAATATTCACATACTAAAGAGGTGGTTGAGATAGAAAGCCAGAAAACATAAATGCTCAAATTGTTTCTGGAGAAAAATGCATAGATTAAGGAAATGGAAGCAGACATGGATAAGTTGCTCAAGGAAAAAGAGAAGAATACATAGTTGGCCATAGTTCCACTAGATGCAGTTCCCTTGAAAGGAATAAGAGCAAAAAAAAATTATGCATCAACATCAACCCCAACACAAACTTCATATGCCTCAAATAAATTGGTGAAATCTATGGAGGACATGTCCATACAAGGAGTAGAAATAAAAAAATTTCACGAAGAAGTAAATTCATTATAGGAACAAAAAACAAGGATTGAAACTTGTCATCTGACCGAAATACATAAATATCATAGGCTCATCCAACTACTACAACAGTTAGGAAAATAAACAGCCATGGCTAATACCTTATCCCAAGCTAAGGAAAATATATGGATAGACATCAATAAATCCATGATAGATATTTGGCCTTCTATATAGATTATCTTTAAGCAACACGAGTTAATTCAAAAAGCTAGAGGATCCATTGAAATAATTAAGGAATAATTAGGAGAAAATACAACATAAGCCACAGATCTAATAGAAGATCTAAAAACAAATAGGAGTTAGAGGAGCTAGAGATAGAAGATAGAACTGAAACTATCCCGAAAATAAAAATGGTTCTAACTAAGAAAGGCCTCCAGTTGAAATTGGAAGAAAAATGTTAGGTTATGGACATAGGTGTGCAACGTTTCTTCAACAAGTTTGAGGTGCTAAACAAGAAATGACTACCTGGTTTATTAGTGTTAAATGACAAGTTAATCACCTTGCCTGATTATAACTAGAAATTAAAGACAATGGTAAAAGATAATTCAAAATTCATAGGAATACAAGGAAGCATCATTGGAAAATAATTCATGGAAACACTGTAGTTTGATTTGAACATTCAACATGAGATCAAACACATTTTTATCACCAAACCTACTTTTTCTAAATACACAGAGGTGGATGAAATTTACAGGAAATTACTCAAATTGTCAATACCATGTAAAAATGGTGGGACAAATCGTGCGAGTTACTTGAGTAAATATGGGTTCTACTTTTCACTAGAAAGGACCAACAACTAAGAATAAGTCGAAGGGACATATTATCAATTATTTCCATCAAATTAACGCTAGAAATCCAAACAGATCTGAAACATTCCTATATTTTTGTAACTAGAGATATAGTTAGTTTAGATATTCCTAAAATATATCCTGATCATTTATGAAAGGATATTTTGTAAATAAATGGATAAATACTTCTCGTTTTGAAGTATGAAGGGTTGATTTTTGCATCAAAGAAATCTATTTTGTACGATTCAAGCAGATTGATCAGTAATAAAAAAGGGCTCTATCATAGGATTCCTGTGTCAAACTGTTGGCGAAGTGCATATATCTATGTTTATGTTTTCCTTTCTATGTTATCATTCTTATGTGTTTCTAATCCTAATTATTTAAAAGAAGGTTGACAAACATAACTTATTTTAATATAATTTGTTTCTGGATTTGAATAATTTCTATGTTTTCAACTGAAATTAAGTAAAATGAATTCTTAATTGCTCTTTTACTTGATGGAATTGCTTTCACTCCTTCCTATTCACTTCATACAAATTTACAAGATCCAAACACTTTAACTACCTTTCCCTATGAAGAAACTTTATAAAAAGTTGAAATTGACCCTTATTTTAAGAGACAAACACCATAGCCCAATGGTAATTAAAGTATTCAATCAACCAAACAATTCAAAACAAACAAACAAATCTTGAACAATCATAACTAGCCTAATATTTTAATCTAAACAAATCTAAATCTTATAGAGAGATCCCTCTCTGAAGCTAGTAGGGCTAGATCCTAGCTTCCAAAGTGGTTTTGTGGTTACCTGTGTCCTTTCTTCTACAACTTCTAGAAATTATAGAGCGATAACATAGTAGCGACCATACTAGAGATGAACAAAGTTTTCAACTTCTACAGAATATTTTCCCTAGTAAGAAAACTTTATTTCTGGAAAATCAAGGATTCAAATCATTAGAAATAAATGTTCGTAGGTTGTAAACTTTGTAAATATTTAAGTAGTGTGTTTAAATTTTTAGTTGTGGCTCCAAAAAGAATTAACACCAGATCTCATCCCGATCCTAAACTTGTAAAAGTAGTATATGACCCTAAAAAATTGATTAGGAAAAGAAGTTTAGGAGAAAGTCAAGGGAGTAGTAGTCCCCTGCCTAGGGAAGCCTCTCTCCCAGAGAAATTTGTCACAATCTAGGATATTCAGTTTGATCAACCATTTGAGCATAGTCCATTCAGAACCAAATCCAATATTTTCATGAATGAAACAATATTAAATAAATCTATTCTACAACCCGATATATCTTAAAGACAATCTCATGAATAAGATATTGATAAAAAAATCCTCCAAAATTTTGAAAAGTTACAAGATCTAGCATCAGACTTCGATCAAGATTTACATGAAGCCTATATTCAAAAAGTTATTGAACTATCTACCCTAATCATTTCCGCATCATCTATTAACTCTCAATTGATTCATCCTACATTTACCAGCCCTGCTTCTTCTATATCTTCCACTACTCCAATAAAATCACAGACAGTGATCCAACCTATTATAGAAGTTCCCGCATCTACACCTTCCACAAGTTCATATGCTATCCATCCTCATATACCAATCATGGAAGCAAGATATGCTCCCCCTGTTTTGTCTGCTCCTTTACATAATATGCCCCAAGATTATCAAAATAGGATTCCTCAGTTTGATGGCATTGGAACTATGACTGCACAACAACATGTTGACAAGATGAATGACTTTTTGACCTGCAAGAAGTAGACGAGGATTATGTCAAAATGAGATTGTTTGCCCAAAGCTTAAATGGAGAAGTCAAGAAATGGTTCAAAGCCTTACCAACTGCTAGTCTAAATGGCATTACTTCTTTTCACCAATCATTCCTCAGTAGATGGGAAGTTAATAAAAATCCACTTCATATTTTATCTGAATATGAAATTATTAAAAGAGCCCCTGGGGAAAGTGTGCATGATTATTGCACTAGATTTAACAATGTTTACAATGCAATT
>SNQJ01S0034086.1:157555-183157 GCA_010110895.2 Picea sitchensis | reverse complement strand
CTTTTTAACTTCATTCTTCATTTTTAAAAAATATTCCATTTCTTTTCTTTTTTTTAGTTTTTAACTTCAAAATAAATAAAAATTCGGGTTACAATTTTTGTTTTTAAAATGGGTGTTTTTTAATCCTTTTTTTTTAAAACCAACTTGCGATTTTTCTTTTCAATTTATTTAATGTAAATTTAAAAAATATAGGTCAGTGACTTCACATAATAGAGTGCCTTAACAATACACTCCATCACTGACTTCGCTACACCTCGGGGGTGAGTCAACACTATTATCGCAACTAAAAAAAAATACAATTGTTTTCAAGATTTCACTCGTTTCAAAAGGAAGTCATATTATAATAATAATAAAATTGTGTGTTAAATTATTTATTCTTGTTTATTTACAAAACTTATATGTCTCGTGTTTGGAATTTCCATCCTTCCACTATATGCTAAGTCATGAGAAAAACATTTCATATAAATGTTGTGCCATGAGATGATCTACATTTATTTTTTCTCTACACAACAAAACACTTATTTCAATGTTGCACGACTAGGTGTCATCTGAAACCTACAAACTCGACACATAGCATGCACAACCACCGCATGCAAACGAGTCGTACAATGCATATGCATTTAGGAAACTACTATAGTTTCAAGATATCACATGTTGTGAAATATTATTTGCAACACTTGGCATAGTTTTATGTTGCATGCAAGAATTGGGTTAGCGTAGGTACATGGTGTATGGAGAAATGGTTTGTGACACTTGGAGAAAAATTTTCAACCACTATAAAGGACAAGGAAAACCTTATCATGATCACGATTTCTTGTTACGCGAAGGTGTTTTATAAGGGATAGACTCTTTGCCAATTTCATCATTTGTCGACGACGTATGGAAGGAATCCATGTGTCAATGTGTGTGGCAGCACACATATGGTCTGGAACGTTTGAGATGACATATGAATTGCTTGGAACATTGGAGACGACAAAAGAAGAGTCTTTGTAATAGACACTACACCCGCAGCTCTAGCCTTCTTCGCATGTATCTCAAAAGCCACATGCATTTCCCTATGACAGTGGAGGCCATGGATGGATATGGTGGAAAACTAACATAACCACCTCGAGTAATAGAGAATAGGGTTCTTATTACAGAGAATGTTCAATAGGGAAGCGAAACATGAGACTCTAGTGTCTTTGCATATATTTGTTAACTCAACTAAGGTTGGGAAGGATTTGAACCCTACATCAATTAACGACCATTTTCAAATGTTTCTAAGAGAATTTGCAAGGTACTATGCCCACGATTTTTCCTTCTCTGTTAAATTTAGTTTGTCGAAAAATTTAACTCCTTTGTTTGAATCATTTTCTGGAAAACTTAACGGGCGATCGAAGATTTTTTTGTTGGGTCGGGTCCCTAGGGTAATTTATGTAAAATTTGTAGATGGATTTGGCTGAGGTTAGTGCCATTGAAAACCAAATGTAGATTTACTTAAACACTCGCATTCAAACACATTTTTTAAGCACTAGATTGGTTGATATTTCCAGTAATAATGATTTTGTGAGATTTGTACCATATTCTTTAAAATGCATATTTTTGTCAAAATTTATGAGAATAAACCGAATGGCCCTACTTTTATAGAATCCTTCTATATCCACAAATTATAATCCATAGAATGGTATTTCATAAATAAAATATCAAACCCTCACCCATTAATAACTTCTAGATCTGCATTCAATCCACACTAAACATAAAATTCGTGAGACAAAAATTGTTCCAACAATTGAATGATACAAAAAGACAAGTAACACAGAGTATCACCATTATTAAGCCTCTTGGTTATCTTCGTTCACTATCTGTGGATATTCCCTCTTTCCCAACAACCTCAATCCCTTTAAACTCTCTTTCTTCTTGTAAGTAACCTTGATCTGTTTTCTATCGGTTTCTGCACTATTGCATCCATGGATTTTCTTCTTCTTGTTTTCCATGAAATTGATCAATCGTAGAACATTGGATTTATGTTTGTGGGATTTGAATATTGTGTAATAGTGACACCATGAGAACGATAGATTCCATGGAGAAGTAAGAAGAAGAATAATAACGACATTGTTGATGGAAGAGTCAGTGATGGGAAGAGTGGATATGACAAATCCCAAAGAGAAGAACCCAGAAGCTCTACAGTTTATGACTGGCCAGTCTTTCATTTAATAACATATCTTATAATTATTATTTCTTACCTCAATTACATTTGTGTTTTTTTTGGGAACGATCATATAATAAGGGGAATTTTGTAGTGATGATTGATATTCCCAATTGTAACATTGCAAGGTAGTCATTACCTCCTTGGAAATATGAGGAATAATGAATGAAGTGAATTCATTGTGTCCGTAGGGGAACTGTTAATTACATGTGCATTGATAATGAAAAACACTTTATCATGGGGAATATGAATCCAAGTTGCATAGAGAGTTTGTAGAGTTTTTTCCAAGTCAATGTGAATATATTTTTGTAAATAGTTTTAGGTTTAAAGTTTGTTCAGTGTTCGCTCATCTATGAAGGTTTTTATGTGAGCGGAGGAGACAAATCAGAATTTTATAGCATATAGAGTATTTTTTTCAATTGGATGAATGATATAACCACAACTTACCAAGGGAATAAGGAGGTCATGTATTTTTGTATGTATAACACTATGTATATAAACAAAAACTAGATTTTCCATAAATGAGTGATGTCCCCTGATGGCCAAATGGTTCATAATAAGAAGCCTGTGACCGTGAGTATAGATTATATTGTGTTCTTGAGGGTTTAAGTTTTATGGTAACAAGTCAGTTATGTATTTTTTGGTGTATTATTGCTATCAAGAAAGACCTTTTCCATCCTCCTTTTGTTATCTTCAAGTTCCTAATTTGTTCTTGGTTTAGATCTGATGTATATACTTTTTAAGTATAATGTCAATGTCTTTAACTCGACACAAAGTGTGGGTATCTTTATGATGTGTCAGGAAAATAAATTACTGAAACCAATGCTATACTTTAATATAATGGTGGTTCCTTTTACTTACACTGAGTGGGTTAATGGGGTAATTTTACTTTAATATAATGGCAGTTCCTTTTTCCATACATGTTTGTTTATTTTTATTTTTTTGAAAGAAACTGGGGAAAATTATATTGAATCAAAAGTTGTGAGGAGACTCACAGTGTAGAGTATTACAAAGAAAAAAGAGTCATGAACTAGCTGGCCAAAAACAGACTCCATAGTTACTAAACAAAATGAACCATCCTCTACAATCTTAATGCTAGAACTAAAGCCATGAAAATTAAAACTTTATGAACGATAGAATGTGTTAAGGCACATGACACAAAAAAAATGCATAGGAAAAAATGATAGAGCTAAAAAAATTTCCTATTCAAATCTAGGGCTTCTAGCGCAGGTGGCTAATTTAAGTCTGGAACTTCACGGGGAGAAAATGGGGAAGACGCCTTGTCTGAGACTCTTGAGGGAGTGATGGTGGAAGATGACTTCACAGGGTGGTGACAAACCTCCTTTACCTCTGATATGATGGAGCCCACTTCATCCTCGATTCACTGTTGCCTTGTTTGTTGGTCAATCAACAAATCTAGGTGTTGCACAAATTGAACTAAGAGATTATCAAGAATTATCAAGCATGAGAAGGATGACCTGCACTGTATGTTCTAATTCCACTAATTCATCGCGACTAGGATGGTGTCGGGATGACTCTTGGTGCAGACAAAATATAGATTTGATCTAATAACCGGTACACTAGAGAATGATGCTAATTCAATTGTCGAATGTTGCAGGGGGTGCACATCAAACCCAGAGATTCTTTCTTGAAATAGGCACCAGAATTTACCCACTCATCCACCACAACTGAGGAGGAGGATGAACCAAATATGGAAACATACATTGAATGATTTCTCACATGTTGTAGATATCCATCAAGACAAACAAACTATGATTGTATTGAATGGATGAGGATAACTTCCAGGGTGGTGATGAAATAGAATGAAGGAAAGGTACCATCTCCATGAATGTTGGAGCATACAAAATGTCGCAACATTGTATGTGAATCCATGCGAGATAACAAAACCATCACGATTCAAAGGTTAAAGAGGATGAAACATGTGGGAGGCTAAGGATCCATACCTCCTAACTTCTTGCCAAGCACTTGGAGAAATATCGACATGTCAATATTTTACCGTAGAGATGTGATGGAGGGAGGAAATGCGGTCCATCACTTATGGTGGATTAAATGGAATGAGGCCAAGGCCACAAAGGGCCTAAATCAAAATATGTTAATATGTCCATTGGAAAATATGGTGAATTTGTATCTACTAGGGGATATGTGAATGGTGAACTCGTTCATTTATGCGAATAGTTCCCACTTCCGCTTGGGTGGCCATATTCACTTGAGCATGAGCAAGCGTGCTTCTATGTATGAGCACATGAAAGATTTGAATGTCAATCCAACTCTCCAATTCATTGTATATCCTAATGAAGATATTTTTGAGTTTCATATCCGCGGACAGAGAATGATTTCTAAGGTGAGAAAGAATTCCTTTTGAATCACCTAGGATTGTAATAGATGCAATGTTCTATTGTCAGGCTAGACACAGGCCTTGTAAAAGAGCGTAAGATTCTGCCTGATTATTCGAGGCCACCCCCAGGCTCCAAGAAAAGGTTGTTCTCTTATTTTTTCCTAGGTAAAATATGACCCCACCCGTACCTGCCACCTCGGGGTTTCCTTTAGAGGCACCATCAAAACATAATACATTCTTGTCATGCTTCTCTAGCCACTGGGAAAATTCTTCCTTTGTGATTCGCAACTGCCATTTGGGATGAAGAGAAGAAAAAATGGGAGGGGATGAGAAGGAGGTTGATTTAGTAAGAGAGGGATGAAGATATTTCAACCATTCTTCCTCCTTATCCAATGGATGTTGACTATCTGATATCTTTTTCATTTTGAGAATACAGTGTTCAACCAACATCCTTGTGCTCCTATTTTCTACACATTCTGGGGGGAGAAGGACATCTGAAAAGGTTGCTCTGTTTCTAGCAAGCCATATTTTCCATGTGACAAATTTCAAAACAGCCAAAATGAAAAACTTGAAGACTTGATTGTTTTTAAACGTACCTTGATATGAGGAATTCCAATGGCTGAATAATGTGGTGACAAAAGATGGCCAGTTGATAAGCGAGAGGAGGTTGAGAAGGGAGTGACACCAGAAAACCTTTTCATAAGGACATTCTAGAAAAAAATTATATATTGTTTCCTCCTCTGAAATAAGGTGCATCTGAAGGGTCTCCTAAATCCCCTCTTTTTCAAATTCCCTCCCACCAAAATCTTCCCATGGGCCAGGGTCGAGAAAAATAGATTAACTTTGGGAATACCATCTGAATGCCAAATTTTAGACCATAGATAAGACTGAGGAGGAAGGGAGGATTGTGCCAACAACATGACATATCCTGCTTTTACTGAATAGAGTCCAATTCCCCAACCTCAAGAATCCTTGAATGACCTATGAGAGGGGGCACAACTAGATAATTTATGGGAAAATCAGTGGAAAAGATCCTGAAACTGAATAGGAATATTCTCCAAGTTCCAACCTTTCTAGGACCTCGTCTGGTTCTAGATGGATATGTCCATTAATGATCTAATATTGTGAGAATGACACCATATTACCAGCAGTTGCAAGGATATATATTGTCCAAAGGGGGGATTCCTCGTGATTCCATCGGTCCACATATTAATCAAATTCCCATTCTGAGGAACCCAGGTGCACTTGCTCTGAATAAGCGAGAGATAAGCCTTCATCAACTTCCAAATTGGATAACCTAGACCTGAGACATTAGGAGAGTGTAAAATTCTTAGTCGGTCCCCCAAAATATGTTTATGCCAAAGAAATTTCTTCCACCAGTCTTCTTTGTCAAAGACCAAACGCCAAAGGATTTTAGCACCTAAAGCTAGGGTTGACAAGGTAGGATCCAGTATGCCAAGGCCCCATGTTGTTTAGTTGTTTGAACAATTTTCCAGTTTACTAGTGGAAACCTCTTAGAATTTGACTTGCAACCCTCCCATAAGAACTTCCTGATCTCCTGCCCTCTGGATGACTTGATGATGATCGATGTCGGAAGGGAGGAAAATTGGAACATCGGTAACGTTGAGAGAATTTCCTTTATTAGCACCACTTGATCTGTCAGATTCAACCATTGAGATCCCCATTGCATGAATTTGGCATTTATTTTTTCTAGAATAGGGAACCAGGCAGAGCTAGGGAGGTTTTTGGAGCAAATTGGAATTTCCAAATATTTAAAAGAAGTCCAATTTTCACTCAGGGGGAATTGTAGAATATAAACAATGCTTAGATCCATTTTTTGGTTAATGTTCCAAACATATATATGACTTTTTTTCCTTTTTATCTTTCCTCCTGAAGAGTTTATCAAATCTGTGAGGATTTCTTTGAACTGTTTTGCAATGATTGAAGAAGCACCCCCAAAAGAAGCATGTCATCCACAAACTGAGAGTGATTGACTCGTTTGATGATCCAGATTATTTTCGGCATGGAATGAGAGAAAAGATATAATAAATAAATGCAAAGAGATATATCAGATATCTAATAATATAATAGAGATATAGAAGATATATAACAATGAAAACATAGATACAGTAATACACAATTTCTATTAATGAATGAAATGTACATAACTATAAAATACAGAGTGAATGAACTCGCTAGAATGTCAACAACTTATCTCTAAGAAGAGATGTGATGGATATGCTCATTTGAAAAAATATGGGTGTTACAATAAGGCTCTAAAGGCCTTTTTAACATAAGGAAAATCCAAAACCCTAACCCCAAAAGATGAAAATCCAAAAGGTTTGCGGGCCTCGATGGGGTTAGTTAATACATCAACTTCCCGAGGGCGTAACTTTTGCATACGATCTCCATTTGGGGTACTCGATACACCGTTGGAAAGGCCTAAACGAGAAGAACGATTATAGACTTCCCCAAGCCAATTCCTTTGGTGATAATTTGGGCCCCAAATCCCCACAAAACGTCATTTAGGGCCTCAAAATGACCCCAGAAGTTTGGGACCCAAAAAACTGCCGAAAAATTGCCAAGGTGGAAAAATTTGTTCTGAGTCAGTGGAATAGGTGGGTGGCCACCGATATCCATCTGGATGATTTGAATCCCTACCAGATATTGATGCCCAATATTCGTTTAGAGGTTCAAGCTTTCTCTAATTTCCTGCTTAGTGATTCTGCCATAAGAATGTATAGGAGGGGAGAGAGGGGGCATCCTTGGCGAAGGCCTCTTGAGATCTTGAAGAAGGAGTCCTACCTACCATTTATCATAGGTGGAACCCAGGTCTCCCTAATGAAATCTGAAATCCACTCTATGAAATTCGCTCCAAACCCAAATCTCATCAAGATAACAAAGAGAAAGTTGCGACAAACCCTATCAAAGGCATTTTCCATATCATGTTTAATGGTCATCCCCTTTTCACCTCTTATTTTGCTAGAGTGAATGGTCTCCTGAACAATCCAAATATTGTCTCTCATCTCTATTTTTTCCACAAACCCCTCTTGATTATGAGATATTAATTTGGGAAGGAGAAGCTTGATTCTATTTGCAAAGATTTTAGATATAATCTTATAGGAGACATTACACAGGGAGATGGGACATAAGAAAGAAAAGGTGGAAGGGTTGGTTTCTTTGGGGATGAGGGAAAGAAAGGAGGAGTTGGTACTACCCACCATCCTATATTACTTTTGAACATACTCGATCATGCAAATCAAATAATTTTTAATGATATGCCAACAAATAATATAGAAATGAGCAGAAAATCCATCCGGACTAGGAACCTTATTTGGATTCATTCATTGAACTACCCCATAAACCTCTTCCTCCATCATTTGGCTGATAAGATTTGCATTGTATTCATCCCTAATAAGTTCATGGATGTTTTCTAGAAGCTTTTATTGCACCTCCAAATCTCACATTCCCTCTTCCAAGTAAAGGTCTTCAAAATGAGAGTAAGCAACTTGATTTAACTGATGTTGGCCTGAAAAATATCTTCCTGACTCATCCTTCAGCTCCATGATTGTTTTTTTCCACAATCTAGCCTTTTCATGAAGATGGAAAAACTTGGTGTTGTGATCCCCTTCTTGCAGCCAGATACTTCTAGATTTTAGATGACAATCCTTTTCTTCTGCCTTTAAAATTTTATGATAATTGGTGAAGTCCTCTTGCTCCTCTTTTAAAATAGAAGCAGAGATAGGACTCCTTTCCAGTTGTATTAGTTTTGCTTCAATTTTACCTTCCAGTTCTTGTGCTTCCCTTTTCTCTTCCAAGGATTTTTGTTTAACCCAACCTCTGATGGAAAGCTTAGTGATTTTGAGCGTTTTCTCCCAAATGTGAACAAGGGACCCCTAGATATAACAATTCCAGGAGGCAGCCACTAAATCCAAGAATAAGGGATCCTGCACCTAGCGGGGATTAAAATGAAAGGGGAGTGGACCAAGGGGTCTGCTAAGGAAAGATCTAGCATAATAGTTCTATGATTAGATCCTAACCAGAGAATAACGTGAGAGGATTAAACCACTAGGTCCTCTAGAAAGTTATTGCTTATTAAAAATCTATATAATCTAGTTGTGATGTGGCCTTCCCCCCATCTCATGTTTGACCAAGTGAACCAACCCCTTAGGGGCTTCACATCCATCAAATCCCATGATTGAATAAGGTATTCCATGTATTCTCTAGATGCATCCCTTGTTGTAAGTGAATCCCCCTATGGAAAAGTGGATTCCCTATTGGTATCTAGACTCCTAAGGCCAAGATAGAAAAGTGCTTAACATGGACACTGAATTCCTTTTAGATCTAATCAAGATAATAAATGAAAGAGAAGGAGAAATATGTGTACCTCATTAACGACGTTTGTCCCTGCAAAGTCCAGGCTGAGCTTCGATCTTGAGCTCCTCGATAGGACCTGCAAAACAAACAAAGATACAATGGACTTCCTACTCTACTGAGATTAGCTCAATCATAGATCCATCTACTACAAACAAACTCATATGGAACAAGAACAAGTTTGAAAGAAACAGGCCAAGCATTGATTATATTAATGAGAACAAGTAAAAGTACTTACAATCCTTTGAATGAAGGTGTAGCCACTTCTTCCATTTATCCTTGTCCAACCCCTTTTCTCAAGTAATCTACACTGATTTCTTTGATGACATCTTACTCATGAGATCATAAGTTTGATGTAATTCTCAATCTCCAATGTACCTTTCACCATGAGAAGGTCTCCTTATATAACCTTGGAGAGGCTCAACCACTTGAGAGATATTTGGGATAAGTTGAGGATTCCTCTCCTTCAGTTGAGGATATTCCCTAAGACCATGCCTTGACCATCTATTAGAATCCAACTACCTTAAGGAATTGAGGGATTCTTCCCTTATTTACCTCAACAAACCCATAATTTGCTAAACAAAGGGTAGCGCTCCCCCAAAAGGGTGCACAGGGCGCTCAAACACTCTCCCAAAGAGGCTTAGGGAGCGCCAACACTCCCTGACAGTGGATAGGGGAGCGCTCCTCTCCAAAATTCATTTTTTAGTGGTTCTTTCAGTGTCAAAAGGTTTGTACTCCCTGTCAAGTGACTTCTCTTCTTCAAAACTAGTCTTTGGGGTGTCTTAAGTGTCTTTGTGATGTCGTTAGAGGCACGACATGGGCAAGATGGAAGTATGATGTTTGTGACACTTGCAACACTTGTAGTCAAGATGTGACACTTGCGGACAAGATGCGACACTTACAACACTTGTAATGACAACACTTGCGACACTATCGAAGTGAGTAATTTTGAGGTGTAACAGATTGCCCCCGAAAGTACGAAGTTAGAAGACGATGATGACTGAAGTACTTTGTAGAATTTTTCGAGCAAGGGTATGGACACAGAGAAACCAAAAAAAGATGCACACAACCATCAAACAAATATTATGACATATTTCAAAACCCAAGGCAAGCATACCTATGCTTGAGTGATAAAGACTTTTTACGTATGGCCACCATAAAATACAGTGCGGATCCATAATTATATTGACAAAATGTATATCCACTGAAGATACAATGTGGATATATACTCCCATGACCTAAACTGATCATAGCCACAAAGAATACACAGTGGATCTACTAGATGACAAGACATAGCCACGACCAATACAAAGTGGATCTATGTAACAGTATATGTGTCATAGTTCAAAAGAACTCCTTCGCAACCTCGGCAAAGTATACATAAGAGTGAAAACTCAACCCATGGTCTTCTTACCGATCCTGATGTAGTACGAATCCAACCAAGTGAATAGATGTCCTGATATCAAACATGACAGAAACCACTTGATTACCAGTCAATGAGGTAAACCGTTAACAAGCGCGAGGGAAATCACCATTGATGTCAATGATTCCCAAGGTACTCTAGTATATTCTGACGAATGTGAATAGAAGAGTTGAATTCGAACATTCGTGGAATCATCCGATTAGAGGTCAATGATGTAAACCCACTGTCAGACGTGAGGAGGCCTGCCATTGAGGCATGCATGTCCCAAGGTACTAACTAGTTTCTAAGTCTAACTCCTGGATAATGTGCTGAAGTCGACAGGAATAGACTCATCAAGGGAGGGACTTGATGTATCCCCCATCAATGACACGAAACTGACACAAATATGTAATTGGTAGATCAAATGAACTCAAATGAACATGGACTGACACGGGTATTGAAATAGGATATTTGTGATGCCTGACTCTCGAGGAAGATACTTCTCTTGAAGATTGAGGCACAATAGCAGAAACTTGACATGGACCAAAACACGATAATGAAGTGGATACAATGACTTTCATCAGGTGACCCAAAGGAGTAAAAGAAACTCAGAGGATTGGATCAGTGCATAGGTTCAGTGGATTTAAAATGTGTGCAAAGATAAAGTGTCGTGTTGAAGGGCGATCGTAAGATCTACTGGTAGTGTTCTCAAAAACTATTGGGCTTACTTCTTTCAATTTTTCCCCCATCTAGATAGACGAGTATCTCTTTTTAATTTAACGAGCTCGAGGAGGGTAACACATGCTTGATATGACTCACCTTCGGTAAGTCCCTCTTCCTTTGTTTAACGAACTGGAAGAAGTAAGGGTTCGAGCCCATATGGGACCTTAAATGTATGATTGTTTATCGAGTCCAGAGAAGGTAAACTCAGTGGTTTTTCATATTTAGAGAGTCTGAAAACAACTTAAAGACGACTCCAATGTTGTCCTTTTTCATAATGTTAGTCTCACGAGGCTGAAAAAGAGATAAATTATCACTCAAAAGACGCCCTTTCAAACCTTTTAATGAGTGGGAAAGGAAGCAAGATCACTTGGCAATCTTTTCATGTTTAGAGAGTCTTAAAAGAGCTCAAAGACGACTCCAAGGGGTTCCTTTTTCATTTAGCCATGTGGGTCCAAAAAAGAGATAAACTTTTACCCGGTTGCATTCTCATGTGTTTACGAGCACAATAAAGAACAAATACTAAGCTCGGTATGCCCCAAGCTTGAAAGCTGAGGGATTAACTCTAGAATGATCATCAAAGGCTGGAGACAATTTTTTGTTGTAGGTGAATCCCCCTGTGGACAAGTGGATTCCCTCTTGGTCTCTAGACTCCTAAGGCCAAGATAGAAAAGTGATTAACATAGACACTGAATTCCTTTTAGATATAATCAAGCTAATAAATGAAAGAGAAGGAGAAAGATATGTACCTCATTAACGACGTTTGTCCCTGCAAAGTCCAGGTTGAGCTTCGATCTTGAGCTCCCTGATAGGTCCTGCAAAACAAACAAAGATACAATGGACTTCCTACTCTACTGAGATTAGCTCAATCATAGATCCATCTACTACAGATAAACTCATATGGAACAAGCACAATTTTGAAAGAAGCAGGTCAAGCATTGATTATATTAATGAGAACAAGTAAAAGTACTTACAATCCTTTGAATGAAGGTGCAACAACTTCTTCCATTTATCCTTGTCCAACCCCTTTGCTCAAGTAATCTACATTGATTGATTTGATGACATCTTACTCATGAGATCATAAGTTTGATGTAATTCTCAATCTCTATTTTACCTTTCACCATGAGAGGGTCTCATTATATAACCTTGGAGAGGCTCAACCACTTGAGAGATATTTGGGATAAGTTGAGGATTCCTCTCCTTCAGTTGAGTATATTCCCTAAGATCATGCCTTGAACATCTATTTGAATCCAACTACCTTAAGGAATTGAGGGATTCTTCCCTTATTTGCCTCAACAAACCCATAATTTTCTAAAAAAAGGGTAGCTATCCCCCAAAAGGGTGCATAGGGTGCTCAAACACTCCCCCAAAGAGGCTTAGGGAGCGCCAGCACTCCCTGACAGTGGGTAGGGGAGATATCCTCTCCAAAATTCATTTTTTAGTGGTTCTTTCAGTGTCAAAAGGTTTGTACTCCCTGTCAAGTGACTTCTCTTCTTCAAAACTAGTCTTTGGGGTGTCTTAAGTGTCTTTGTGATGTCGTTAGAGGCACAACATGGGAAAGATGGAAGTATGATGTTTGTGACACTTGCAACACTTGTAATCAATATGTGACACTTGCGGACAAGATGCGACACTTACAACACTTGTAATGACGACACTTGCGACACTATCGAAGTGAGTAATTTTGAGGTGTAACATCCCTAACTATAGATCCTCCTCGTTTCTCTGAAACATATAGTGTTGTATTAAAATATCCAACAATAATAATGGGGGTGTGTCTCAACTTGTTTGGAAGGCATTTATGGAATTACAACATATTACTTTTTCACTGAAAAGTGAGGGAATATACAAATTTACAATGTTATAGGACTTACCTGAAGAAGTGTGAAGCAGAGTGACCAACAGATAGTTCAGATCAAATGACCAGCTGGTAAGGTTGAACAATTGAGCATCCCACAATGTGCATAATCCTCCAGAGGCTCCACAAGAGCTAACCTCTTTTCCACATCCATATTTCCATAAGAAACTACTTCTTTGTAGAAGGACCTTTGTGACCTTCATTTTGGTCTCTTGGATAAGTATTACTTGGGGCTTTTCCTGTCCAAGACCCCTACAATTCCAGGAGACTACTTTCATCATTTAGAGGATGCTTCAGGGTTTCTTCCCTTTGGAGGAGAGGATCCACTTTGATTCCACGATGGCCTTTGATACTTCTTAGTATGCCCATCTAGTATGCTTTTATTTCCCAGTTATATGTCTCTCCTAGTTGACTCCTCTCTTTTTTGGGAGTTTTTTTATCTTCCTGGTTTTTTTCTTGGATTGTAAATTTGAAGAATCTATGTATGTTTCCCCTTTAGAGCTTTCCTCGATCTAACCGTATTCCACCTTTGTGGAGGATCCTCCATGGAAATTTCATCTGGGCTAACAAGAGGGGAATAAGACTTAAAACCCTTCACTGGGGGAACCAGAGGAAATGTAGGAGGGTTTTCCTCTAGATCTTCATCAACCGCTGACATGATCTTGTATTGATTCCAGGAGGATGATCCTTTTTTGGAAGTACCATATGAGGGGATTGAATTTGGATTAAGGGGAGCTCATTTTGGCTTAGGGGAGTTAACTTCTTATGGTCCTTTTTGAACTATATTCCTTCTTCTTCTAGTTTGTTTCTAGGCCTCTGGTTGATATTATTTACGTTGTTCCACAGGGGCCATGGGGAAACTTTTGGAAAAGCGACCATACTCGTGACAACTTTTGCATTTGAAAGGGAGTTGTTCATAGTCCACTTCTTGAAGATAAGTACAATTTTCCAAGGTTAGCTTGATGGATTCCAGAAGGCCTTTCTCCAGATCCACTTCGACATAGATTCATGCACATGCCTACATATTATCTTTGGGTTCTGCGCAATCAATGTAAGTCCCTAGCGAATTTCCAATGGCCCAAAGGGTTTCATCATTCCAACAATGGAGAGGTAAAAACATGAGTCAGAACCAAACCGGAGCCACCGAAGGAATTTCATTCTCAAGATTTAAGTATGATGTCCATCTTTTATGGTATAACCCTCAACCCCCCATGAAATAAGGCCCACTTCTAAAAATAACATCCCTATCCTCTTTTTTCTCAAATAGAAATGAAAAAAAAAACCTACCACAGAATGGGTGAGACATTCTACTTGTAAGATGTGACTTCTAGTTCTTTTACAAACATAGAGAAACAGATCTTGGGGAGGACCAGAGCCCCATAAACTGACCTACCAATCCATATTTGGAAAACCTGAGGGCTAGTGATCACGATCCAACTTGAACGGGGACTAAGGGAATATGATCCAACTTCTTGACAAATTTCAACTGCACTTGCTTGGGATGCTTGGGGAACCCGACGATCAGAGAAGAGAATGATGCAATGTCTGTAGATGGAGGATGTGGCAGAGGGGGATCGCTAGGGATCCCGCCTCAGGATTCCATAAGGAGTGCGTGATGGCTAGGGTTCCTCAGAGCAAATGTGATCTAGGCTTTCCTCAAAGTGTCAAAAGGAACCAGCCTCTCAACTATTATTAACATTTCAGTTTTTTTAACTTATTATAAACATTTAAGTGTTTAGATTTAATTTAATATAATGGTGGTGCCTTCTACTTTACATAGAGTGGGTCAATGGGGGTAATTTTAATTTAATAGAGTCGCAATGCCTTTTTCCATAAAATATTGTTTAACTTATTCTAAACATTTAAGTGTTTATATTTATAAAATTATAAGTCATATTATGTCTAGATAATTACTTGTATTTTGAATATTTATATTTCTGAAGAAAGCAAGGGCTTGCTTGTATAATATTGTTGAAATGCAATCCTAGGGGAAATTTTAGTCTAGGGTTTTGTGTTTAGAATAAAGTATGAGGTTAAACTCTAAAAAGAGACAACATGTTGGAAAAAACAATCGACTATGAACATTATGTGACTAGAAGCTTGACATAATGATAAATGATGAGAGTGATTTCAATTTTTAGATTTTTAGCAAACAAAGTATCTTAAAGCTAAAGGATCCAATGATGTGGCTACTATCGATGTTGTTCTATTTCTCTGTCGAGTTTCTATGTCCTTTGACAAGGATTCAGAGGAAAATGTGGAGGTCAATCAACCTTTTGTAGTTCACTTGCATTCCAACATTTTGAAAGAATCTAGGTATTTTGTTTCTCTTCTATCTGATAGAAGGAAAGAATGTGTGGATAAGAAATTAGAGAATCCATTGTCGATAACTTTGAATATTCCTATCTCGGATATAATCATATTTTGCAATTTTTTTGTTGTTCTATTCCAAGGATTTTGTCAGAATTATCAATGATGTTTTTGATGGATTATCTCTTCTCCCTATTTCTTCAAAACTCTTGTATGATGAATGTATAAGTTATTGTGTTTAGTTCTTATGATCGCAAATATTTGAGTCTTAATTTTATGGGAGTAGATTGATATTTTGGTTTACTAGGGTTATTAACTTTGATTGCATTGCGTATAGATATAGGGAAATATGATATGATCATTATAAAGAAATAATTGTTGTTGTAAACAAGAACACCAAAAATGCATTTGGAAGTTAAGGTTTGTGCCTGGTTTGTGAAAAAATATTCTCTACGTGAACATGTTTCTTTGTCTTCGATGTGTTAAAGGAAATAAAAACGTGAGAGAAATAAAAATATCAATAACATAGCAACAACACACATAAATCACACGATATTTATCCTAGAAAACCTTTATGGGAAAACCAACCAACAATGGATTTATTTATTCTTTTGGTTGAAACCAACAACCTCCTGCCTTGGAAAAGTGATCCTTCACTACTCAAATATTGATACATTACAATGGATTATCACCAACCTTTTATATGCTTTCATTACATATAATCCATGGGATAAATACCATGGGTCACAAATACCATGTGCCTGAAACCACTATTGTTGACCTAAAAAATTTGACTCTTTCACTGAGTCAAGTTTATCCTAACATTCCCCCCTTTAAACTTGACTTGGAGTTTCCCATGACCAAATGTGGCCAAACCTCCCTCGAAGTTAGGGTTCCCAGGAATCTCGCATGCTCCCCCTATCACCTAGGTCTAGGTCTAGACTTTACCAGTGAAATTTCAAACCCAAGGTATGTGTTAGTCCCTAAATTTGCACTTGACTATGAGAGGGAAAGCTAGGGCATCATCAGGTTATTACAATGGTATTTTTAAGGGTTTTATGAATAGGTTTTTAGAAAATGGTTGAAAGTTGGTTCAAGGGTTCAAAATAAACACATAACTCAAAATAAAGCCAGAAAATAACCCACTGATTTAGTAAATGGTAGTCACATTAATGGATCAGAAAATAAGGTAAATAAAGAAATAAAATATGAGAGTATTCAATTTTTCAACCCCATATATATTTATTATTTCAAAATTTCATTTAGAAACAAGAACATGTACTTGAAGGAAAATCTTGATAATAAACAAGAACAATAAAGTTTTCACTGTGTTACTTAAGATCAAGGAATCAATGCATTGCAACAAAAAAAATGACTTCAAGTAAGAAAAGAAGTAGAATATGAAATGAAAGAAAATCTGACCATCAACATGCCTTTTCCATTTAGTATCAATGTGGAATATAAACTGTCTTACAATGGATTTGCAAAATAGGTCCCTGAATGCCCAACTTATCCACCCCTAACTTCTCCTTCTACAAAGTTTATATAGAAACAATACATAATTATCAAGATCCAAAAGAAATGGATCTGAAAACATCCTCATCTATATTTAGTTTCTTGTTTCAAATAATCAAGGAGAAGATAAAATCTAATCTCCAAGTCGAATTGATGAGGTGGCTTGTCAACTGTTGTCCATGAGAGTTTTTAGGAAAATAAATCTGGCAAATTCCTAAAACTAGGGTCCAACAATATATTTGTATCTCTCAAAAAGTGATAGATATGTAAAAACAGAGAGAGGTTTTTGTGAAGGGGACCATTCCCAACAAAAACCTCTTTTTGTTTCCAAAAATTCATCTCCATCTGTTCTGCAACCTCTCCCAAAATTACTGACTAAAACAGGAAATTATTTATTGTGAAATCTTAGAAAAATAGGCCTCGAAGATAAATTTGAATCTCTTAAAATGTGATAGTTGTGTAAAAACTGAGAGATTTTTTTGTGAAGGGTCTCATTCCCAACAAAAAATTCTTTTGGTTTCTAAAAATTCATCTCTAATTGTTCTGCAACCTTGCCCAAAATTAATGACTAAAACAGGAAATTATTTATTGTGAAATCTCTGAAAAATAGGCCTCAAAGATATATTTGAATCTCTTAAAATGTGATAAATGTGTAAAAACCGAGAGAGGTTTTTGTGAAGGGGCATGTAAAAATATGATTATTCCTAGGGTTGCAGGAATAACACTATTCCTATAGCACCATTTGTGACTACGAAAAAAAATTGAAAATTCAAAAATGAATAGACAAGTGATGTGACAAGATTTATCATATCAAATCCTAAACTTTTAAAAACTTCAAAAATCATTTAAAAGTGAAATACAAATGGAAAAATGACCATTTAAACCAAGAGGTAAAAATCTAGTTTGGGAAACAAAGTATAAGGAGGGAGGATCAAGGATTAGGGACACTCACTTAATAAAAAACAAAGTTAGAGACTAACACTGGCTCCTTCGGGGGGGTAAAGTTTCATGAGGAAACTTTAAGATCTATAGACCAATGCCTTTATATCCTTCTAATTCTCTGATTTCCATATTCTATCATCCTTTATTTAAAACAAAAACTATAAACAAACAATTCCATTGGCTATAGGGAGTCTTTATTTGAGCTCAAAAATAACAACCACAAAACTGCAAGTAGTCTTTCCATTGGGTTATGGAGTCTTTATTCTTGCATACTAAAAACTTGACACTACTCTCATACTGTAAATTGATCTTCAAACTAAAACCAACATGCTCAAAAATAAATCTTATTTATGTACAACTCCTACACAACTAACCAATCAGTTCCTTGATCGGGTCACATCAAACTTCTAATGCAACCATGAAATCATTTGACTGACAAGATGGTCTTCTTCCTTGCAAGTAAATAAGAAAACCCTTGAGTATTGTGCCTATTCAATACATAAGAAAAATCCACAGAGAGTGTATCTTTATTTGTACTTGCATTATTTCTATACCAGAGAAAAGAGAGAAGAGAAGCCTCGCCTTCTAGCTGAGTTTTCTCCCGTATTGGGCTTCCCAGGTCATATCTTTTGTGTTTATTTGTGGATGGTGTGATTGTATTTTACTGTTTCTATTTTTTTCATTTTATCTATTTCATGCATAAGCATAAAAATCAATAACTAAATATTCTAGAAATATAAAGGAAAATAAACGTTAATAATAAAGATTTCAGTTATTTATCAGATATGTTGTGAAGAACTGTTACAGTGGAATATCCACAATAGTTTACAAATCATATTCATTCATATATTTGAACAAAACATTAATATAGTATAAAAAGAAATCAAATGAATTTGGGACCTGCGTGAACATAATAATACCACCAATGAAGGTGACCCACGTAGATAATCCAAAATTCGTGGCAAAGCTCATCAAGTGAGACAAACTAATATTTACATTTGCCCAACCCTTCTGTTGTTTTCCTCCAAATTTTGATCCAAATACCTTTGGAGATACCAATATGCGAAGAGCTAGAAATGCTATCATCACCATAAAATAGGTAATCGAAGCCAATGTTTGAGATGAATTTGCCCAAATCCAATATCCATTGAGATGAAATTTAGCCAAAATCCAATACCCCCTTCAACCGAGCAAGAACAAAGAGGAAAGGAACAAAGGGAAAATATTGTGTCGAACCCTAGTGGAATTTCAAATACAATACCTATAGATGGAGGCAGTGGGTAGCTACGAAATTGAGGGTCGAGGCAATGTCGATGGAAGCATCAACATCCATGAGAACATAATAAGTGTCAAACAATTATCACTTATCTTTGACAACCCTAAGGGACTGAATTGGAAAACACCCTTCAAGCTAAATTATTGGATATTCTTAAAATATCTCGGGGATTCTAGGGCACCATTACACAAATTCTCATGATTCTCACTGAGAAACCTGAGGCTCTTGTAAACCCTATTCATGTTATCAATTCTAGAATCCAACAAATTGGGTATCATGTTAGGATAAACTTGACTCGGTGAAAGAGTCAAAGTTTTTAGCTCAATGGTAGTGGTTTCGGGCACATGGTATTTGTGACCTGCGGTATTGAGCCTGTGGATTACATGTAATGAAATCCTATAAAAATTTGGTGATACTCCATTGTAATGTATCATGATTTGAGCGGTGAAGGCTCACTTGGCCAAGGAAGGTTGTTGGTCAGCTTAGTTGGGTTTATCCAAAGACAATAATAGATCCATTATTGGTTGGTTTTCTCGTAAAATTTTTCTAGGATAAATCTCGTGTGAGTTATGTGTGTTGTTTCTATGTTTTTGATACTTTTATTTCTCTTCCATTTTTGTTTCCTAACAACTGGTATCATAGCGATGGTTGATGATGATGAAAAGAAATGTGAGGTTGTTAGAGTATAGAGATAGTGTTTAAATCCCTAGGGGACATTGAAGGCCACAAGAGACATAAAGAGTAGAGGATGAGTTGTTTGAATATGGTGAATTCATGGGAGCCATGTTCTTGTGCATGCAAAGGGCCTAGAGGTGAGTGGTGAAGGGTCACTAGGCCTGAAGGTGAGCGTTGAAGGCTCACTTGGCCAATTGGGTTCGAAGTGTGCGAAGGATATATGGCTTGTATGATTGAATCTCATGGATGGATATGTCAAGTGTGGTTGGATATATTTTTTGGTTGTAGATCTACCAAGAAGCGAGCATCAAGAGCTAGAGAAATGGCAAGGAAATAGGATGGCAGCATAAGTGTCGAGGTAGATACAATGAAAAAAAATGATGGAATTGAATTTAAATGTGTATACGACTCTAATACCTGGGTGGGCATGCATATTGTTAGTCTCTAACTTTTTTTTTATTAAGTGAGTGTCCCTAATCCTTGATCCTCGCTTCTTATACTTTGTTGCCCAAACTTGATTTTTACTTCTTGGTTTAAATGGTCATTTTTCCATTTGTATTGCACTTTTAAATGATTTTTGAAGTTTTTAAAAGAAATAGAATATGAAATGAAACAAAATCTGACCATCAACATGGATTTTCCATTTAGTATCAATGTGGAATATAAACTGTCTTACAGTGGATTTGCAAAATAGGTCCCTGAATGCCCAACTTATCCACCCCTAACTTCTCCTTCTACAAAGTTTATATAGAAACAATACATAATTATCAAGATCCAAAAGAAATGGATCTGAAAACCTCCTCATCTATATTTAGTTTCTTGTTTAAAATAATCAAGGAGAAGATAAAATATGATCTCCAATTCGAATTGATGAGGTGGCTTGTCAATTGTTGTCTATGATATTTTTTAGGAAAATAAATCTGGCAAATTCGTGAAAAATAGGGTCCAACAATATCTTTGTATCTCTCAAACAGTGATAGTTGTGTAAAAAAACAAGAGATTTTTTTGTGAAGGGGATCGTTCCCAACAAAAACCTCTTTTTGTTTCCAAAAATTCATCTTCAGTTGTTCTGTAACCTCTCCAAAAATTACTGACTAAAACAGGAAATTATTTATTGTGAAATCTCAGAAAAATAGGCCTCAAAGATAAATTTGAATCTCTTAAAATGTGATAGTTGTGTAAAACCCAAGAGAGGTTTTTTTGAAGGGGCTCGTTCCAACAAAAAAAATCTTTTGGTTTCCAAAAATGCATCTCCATCTATTATGCAACCTCGCCCAAAATTATTGACTAAAACAGGAAATTATTTATTGTGAAATCTCTGAAAAATAGGCCTCAAAGATATATTCGAATCTCTTAAAATGTGATAGTTGTGTAAAAAATGAGAGATTTTTTTGTGAAGGGCATGTAAAAATACGATTATTCCTAGCACTGCAGGAATAGCGCTATTCCTGTAGCACCATTTATGACTTGGAAAAAAAATTGAAAATTCAAAAATGAATAGACAAGTGATGTGACAAGATTTATCATATCAAATCCTAAACTTTTAAAAACTTCAAAAATCATTTAAAAGTGAAATACAAATGGAAAAATGACCATTTAAACCAAGAGGTAAAAATCAAGTTTGGGCAAGAAAGTATAAGCAAGGAGGATCAAGGATTAGGAACACTCACTTAATAAAAAACAAAGTTAGAGATTAACACTGGCTCCTTCTGGGGATAAAGTTTCATAAGGAAACTTTAAGATCTGCATACCAATGCCTATATATCCTTCTGATTCTCTGATTTCCCTATTATTAACCCTTTATTTAAAACACAAACTATAAAGAAACAATTCCATTGGGTATATGGATTCTTTATTTGAGCTCAAAAATAACAACCGCAAAACTGCAAGTAGTCTTTCCATTGGGCTATGGATTCGTTATTCTTGCATACTAAAATCTTGACACTACTCTCATACTGTAAATTGATCTTCAAACTGAAACCAACATGCTCAAAAATAAATCTTATTTATGTACAACTCCTACACAACTAACCAATCAATTCCTTGATCAGGTCACATCAAACTTCCAATGCAGCCATGAAAGCATTTGATTGACAAGATGGTATTCTTCCTTGCAAGTAAATAAACACAATGTTTTCAAGGGTTTTCAAAATATATAATAAGATGGTATTCCTGGTTTTCCAAATATTGTGCCTACTATGCATGAATGAGGAGACTACCTTTCGAGGTTCAAAGGAGATGATCACGATCATCCTTCACAACACTTGATTGATTTTCATCAATACATGGACCAACTTGATATTCATCATGAAGATGTATTTTTGAATATGTTTATGTACTCCTTGGAAGGAGAGGCGATACAATGGTACTGATCTCTTCTTGTTTCCAGTATTTCATCATTAAATGATTTCCATGCTGTTTTTCATTCATTTTGTAAGAGGATTTATCCTGCCGAGTGCCTCTTGAATGATTGTAAAAGGAAGATAGAAATAGATAGAAATAGATGGGCCAGAGTGAAAATGAAGCCACATCAAAGCATTTGTACGTGCTAAAACTTTAGCTGAATTTAAATGAAATGCTTCCATGTCAAGATAATATTCCAATTTGTAAAGAACTATTCAATTCGTTAAAAAATTGTATAAATTGCATATTTATATTATTCTTAAAACCCCAGCTTCACGCAACCACCTTTTCATTTCTATAAATTTATGTTCGGAATAGAGATTTTCATAGTGCCTATCATTCATGACATTGACACACTATCCTACCAATTTTCCAACATAAAAAGATATGTGAAATGTGCCCATAATGCACCCATAGGTAGGAACGAGTTTGAGATACACCACCAGTTAGATGGTCACTCAAAATGAGCAGTCTTTATCCTCTCTTCTCTTTGTTGATTATGTTGGGAAAACAAGGGTGACTTGTTCATCTAACGTTGTTTGCCTATATATATAGAGATAAAGGATAAGTAAGTACGTTCAAATATGAGGAGAGGGTTTAAAAAGAGGAAATATGATAGAAAATTAATGCTTTCTATTCTTGAAACAACGTCCTCAAGCATAGTGTTTTTGGCGTATGAAATTGAATATCCTTTTAAAGCGACAAAACAAGAAGAAATGTCTTTAAGAGTTATGATCATGAGCTCTATCCATGATCCATACTCCTAAAATATAATTTTACATAATTATGACGTGTCACAATGTTTTATATTCATGCATATGTTCCAGGCACACTTTTTCTTTAATTTAGTGTAATTAATTTGGGGTGGTTACATTCGCCTACTCATTGATTCACGTGAACATTTTTTCTAGTAAGTTGGGGTTGTCAACTATTCTATGTTTCTTTCTTTTTCGATGGAATTTGACAACCTAAATCTATGTGATACCACAATTTTCTATTGTTTAAATTGCATTAATGAATGTAGAAATGGATTCAACGTGTTGAAAAACCTCCGAGGCACTCGGATTACACAAAATTAACCACTTAAATCCGTAGATACGACAATTTCTGACTGGATTTTGGGCAAATATCCTGGGAAATATATATTTAAAAAGGGCCAAAACCTAGAACGCTTAGACTATGCCTATAAAAAATACAAAAAATTATATTATATGTGACAACATTCTAATAAGTTAATAATACAGTTTTTTTCCAGATTGGGTTCCAGGGATGAGATTAGATGGGCATTTCTCCCCCAAGGAAACTTCCCACCTATCCTCTACACAACCATTTAATGTCCACTTGGTTCATCCCTACATAATTACCCCTCATGCCTGTGTTTACCATGCATGTGTTTACCATGATGTTCTATAATTTGACAGTGTCCTCTCTCCGTGCTTGGATCATTCCTTCGTGTTTTTAAAGCCCTGAGAGACTTCATTCAAATTATTAAAACTCATGGCTTGTATATGGGAACCTTCCATATTTGTTCCAGCTCTACACATGCATCTTGTATTTATCAACCCCCTCTTTGGCCATACCTTTGGTTTATCTCTTCGCCAACTTCTGACTCTATGTAAATATGCAAAGGAGTTATGTGTTGACTAATTAAGGAAAGTTAGTTGCAACAAGAAAGTGAGTTAGCCCTAGAATATGGAGAAAGGGGTAAAACAATTACAAGGAAAATTCTAGAGGAAGGAACTTGGCAAAGTATAAATAAGAGAGAAAGGGACTCCTATTAGCAGCTACCCACCTTTTGAACATTATTCAATATCTATTTTGTGAAAGGTTATTTGCAGGTATACATTGATAAATATGAGAAAGCATAGGTCTGAGGCAACGAAGGTATGAATGAACGAAAGTTTCGTAGTTGCAGAGGAAGTGAATGAAACATGATTTAAGAGGTTATCTGTGAGCTCCAAACACAGAGAAGTGTGGACATCCATGGGCCATAGAGGAGGAAAACATGAATACCCTTGATTTGTAGAAGGGGAAAGCACAAATCTATAGAAAGGGAAAGAAGGAAGGTGCTTGTTTAAGGTTTCAGGATATGAGGAAAGACTGCAGGTATGTTTGTCAAAAATAAGATACAATAGGGATACTACAGAGATAAAGGTATGTTCATGGTTATGTTTTGAGATTGTATCTTAGTGGTGGTGTGGAACATGCTTGAGGCAGGTTTTTGTGAGGTTTGGATTATGCCCTCTTGGATGTATACTATGTATTGTAGAGTATGATTTGAGATAGATCTGTTGAAAAATATTGTTGGTGCATGTTTGAGTGTTATTGGTATATCTTGTGGCACATTGTGAGAGTAATTTGTTAGTAATCTTGGTATATGGTTAATACATGCTTGATGCTACATAGCAATTAGGTTGTGACACATGGTTTGTTGTAAGGGTTTATGGTATTCAGTTTATGGATAGTGTGATGTATTGTTATAATCCTTTTGTTGGCTATCTTGGAGTATGTTCTTGTGCATGGTTGATGCATGTTGTGGTATAGGTTGGTACTTGGTTGTGATTGGTACATTCTTTGTAGAGGCATGTGTGGGTGATGGTTGTGAGTTGTTATAAGTAGTTTTTTTTATGTGCATCCTGGTGATATTGTGCATATGGTTGAGAGTTTTTTCAGTGATTGGTCCTGGTGATTAGATCTAGTTTGGTTGATGAGATTATTGTTATAGATTGTTGGTATAGGTTGTTTGGTACAGGTTGTTACAGGTTTCTAGTATAGGTTTACATGATAGGTTTTACAGTGAAAATTTGACAGAAACAGAGACAATAATAGTGAAATTGGGAGGGTTCTTTAGTAGTCTGTGAGTTGCAAAGAAAAGACGCACGGACATCCATGACTTGCATTAAATAAATATGCAGACATTCATGTGTTGTAGCATATACAAGTCACGTATCTGTAGAAAATATTTGAAGAAGTTTGGTATAGGTTGTAAAAGAGTGTTGGTACAGGTTGATAGTGATAGACTGGAAGTAGAAGTGATTGATTCAGTGACAGTGATATGTTGTCTACATTTGTCATTTATATTTCAAGGCAGTTGGACAGGGCAAGGAAATGGGGTTGTATCCTCCTTCTGGTTGGTGTCAGAGAATTAGGGAGTTGGAGTATCCTTCAGGTTGGATCCTAATAACTAGGTGGTTGTAGCCACCTTCTAGTTGTAGCCAGAGAACCCAGGGGTTTGTAGCCTCCTTCTAGTTGGATCCAAAGAATTAGGGAGTTGGAGCTTCCTTTAGGTTGGATCCTGAGAAACTAGGGAGTTGGAACCTCCTTCTAGTTGGAGCTGGAGAATTGGATGTTGGTGCTTCCTTGAATGTAATTCTTGACATATAAGAAAAACATTATGTGGTTTTCTCCCGCATTGGGTTTCCACGCAAATATTGGTGTACTATGTATGTGTGGATGTGTTTATTATTGTTTATTATGAGTTGATGGATGTTAATGTTTATGATACAATAATACATTGATGGTGAACTGATGAACATGGTTGAATAAGTTAAAGGAATATAAATTGTGGTTAAAAGTGGTATAATTG
>SNQJ01S0034086.1:125237-153716 GCA_010110895.2 Picea sitchensis | reverse complement strand
AGTGTAAGAGGGAGAGCTCCCCTCCAAAAACTCAGTTTTTGAGGTGCTTTCAAATGGCAAAAGGTTTGCAAGCCTGCTGACTCATTTCTCCTCTTCCAAATCAAATGTTTGAGGCGTTTCAAGTGTCCTTCTCATGTCGTTATAGGAACGACATAGGCATCATGGAAGTATGCTTTGTTTGATGTTTGCGACACTTGTGAGCAACATGCGACACTTGCGACCTTGTGAGAAAAATGTGACACTTGTGACCTTTGTAATGACGACACTTGTGACACTATCAAAGTGAGTAATTTTGATGTGTAACAATGTGGTACAACACATAGTTCCTCACGGTTAGGGAGATATGGCCTTGAGAAGTTGGAGAACCCCTTATAGTAATCTAGAATCCCCTAGAAGGTCAATAAGAAGTCAAAGATTCTATAAAGTCATAAAGAAGATTCCCTAGTTAAAGTGGTTGTAAAAGAAATGAATTAAATAATGAAGTGGCTGGAACAAGAAGGGTAAAGGAGTTATGTGTTGACTAATTAAGTAAATTTAGTTGCAACAAGAAAATGGGTTAGCCCTAGAAGATGGAGAAAGGGGTAAAATAATTACAAGGAAACTTCTAGAGGAAGGCACTTGGAAAAGTATAAATAAGAGAGAAAGGGACTCATATTAGCATCTACCTACCTATTGAACATTATTGAATATCTGTTTTGTGAAAGGTTATTTGTAGATATACATTGACAAATATGAGAAAGCATAGGTTTGAGGAAACAAAGGTCTGAAGGAAAGAAAGTTTCGTAGTTGCAAAGGAAGTGAATGAAATAGGATTTGAGAGGTTATCTACGAGCCCCAAGAACAAAGAAGCATAGGAATCTGTGGGCCATAGAGGAGAAAAACACAAATACCCATGAATTGTAGAATGGGAAAGCTCAGATCTGTAGAATGGGAAAGCTTAGATCTGTAGAATGGGAAAGAAGGAAGGTGCTTGTTTCAGGTTTCAAGATCTAAGGAAAGATTGTAGGTATGTTTGTCAGAAATCAGACACAGTAGGGATACTACAAAGATAAAGGTATGTTCATGGTTATGTTTTGATATTGTATCTTAGTGGTGGTGTGGAGCATGCTTGAGGTATGTTTTTGTGAGGTTTGTCTTATGCCCTCTTGGATGTATGGTATATGTTGTAGAGTATGATTTGAGATAGATCTGTTGAAAAATATTGTTGGTGCATGTTTGAGTGTTATTGGTATATCTTGTGGCACATTGTGAGAGGTATTTGTTAGTAATCTTGGTATATGGTTATTAGGTTAATACATGCTTGATGCTACATAACAATGAGGTTGTGACACATGGTTTGTTGTAACGGTTTATGGTATTCAGTTTATGGATAGTGTGATGTATTGCTAGAATCCCTTTGTTGGTTACCTTGGAGTATGTTCTTGTGCATATTTGATGCACTTGTTGTGGTATAGGTTGGTACTTGGTTGTGATTGGTACATTCTTTGTAGAGGCATATGTGGGTGATGGTCGTGAGTTGACATAAGTAGTTTTGTTTGATGCACATCCTAGTGATATTGTGCATATGGTTGAGAGACTTTTTGGTGATTGGATCTAATTTGGTTGATGAGATTATTGGTACAAGTTTTTGGTACAATTTGTTACATGTTTCTGGTACAGGTTGACATGACAAGTTTTACAGTGACAATTTGATAGAAACATAGACAGTAACAGTGAAACTAGGAGGGTTATGTAGTAGTCCACGAGTTGCAGAGAAGAGAGGTGATAACATCAATGAGTTGCATTAAAGAAAGTCGTGAATATCCACGTGTTGCATCATAGACACGTCGCATATCTATATGAAATATTTGAATAAGGTTGGTATAGGTCGTGACAGAGTTTTGGTATAGGTTGACAGTGATAGATTGGTAGTGGCAGTGATTGATTCAGTGACAATGACAGTTTGTCTATATTTGGCATTTATATTTTAGGGTGGTTGTACAGGGCAAGGAAAGGGGGTTGTATCCTCCTTTCAGTTGGTGTTAGATAATCAGGGAATTGGAGCTTCCTTCAGGTTGGAGCCTGAGAACTAGGTGGTTGTAGCCACCTTCTGATTGTAGCCATAAAACCAAGGGGGTTGTATCCTCCCTCTGGTTGGAGCCGTAGAATTAGAGAGTTGAAGCTTCATTCAGGTTGGATCCCGAGAAACTAGGGGGTTGGATCCGCCTTCCAGTTGGAGCTAGAGAATTTGAAGTTGGTGCTTCCTTGAATGTAATTATTGACATATAAGAAAAGAATTATGTGGTTTTCTCCCGCATTGGGTTTCCACGTAAATATCGGTGTAATTTTTATTGTGTGGATGTGTTTATTATTGTTTATTATGCATTGATGGATGTTAATTTTTATGATATAATATTATATTGATTATGAAATGGTGAACATGGTTTAATAATTTAAAGGAATATAAATTGTGGTTAAAAGTGGTATAATTGCTCAATATTGATTCATCCCCCCCTCTAAGTAATCCAACAACTATCACATCAAAATGGTCATGGGAAAAGTGATGCTCGATAGAAACGAAGCCCACCAGGAGATTCTCCTCCAACTCAACAATGTGCAACTCCAAATCCATCGCATGGACTACAAGATCAACCTAATTGTTGAGAAAATCGCCAGTCTGGACTTCTCTAAGCTGGACTAACCTTGGGCTCAGGTTCAAACAACTTATGACCATCCTCCCTTGGTTTATTTTCACTCATGATACTTTCTTTTTTTCTCTTCCTTTTAAATTCTAGAGGTGAGGGAGATATAGCCCCACCTCAATATAGTAAACAACATGATAGGAAAATACCTTTTAAACTTTATATGCTAGTTTTAATTTTGGACATATCATGGTATTCAAGTCAAACTGGTTTCTCGGGACCTTGAAGCTTGATAAAGTGATTTTTTGTTATTGGTCTGGTTTCCCAATAGCAGAACAACATCAGAGACAATGTATAGTTTGTTTTTTAGTTAATACAAAGTAGCATAGATAGTCCCTAGAGCTTCTCTAGTGGTATATAAGGTAGATACAAACAATGGATATGCACTACCAAGATTAGAAAGAATAATATATATGTAATTCTCTTCTTCTATATTTATGTTACATTCTTCACATAAAATTATAAGTGTTTTGAACTTAGATAAATAATCCTCAATGCAAGAAAAATCATTTGGACTTCAATTCATTATCTAATTTTCTATTTGGTGGGCTCAAATGATATTGTGTTTACCAAACACAGATTCAATTTTTTCCCAAGCTTTATCAAGGTCATCAATTCCTTGAAGGTGAAACCTTAAATCAGGAGAGATGGACATTCCAATCAATACACGTTCTTTTTCATTCCTATTTTCCCATTTGATTTTATTTTCATCATCAGTAGGTTATAGTTCTTTCTCCATGGTAATATGGTACAATCCTTTACATGTTAATAAATCCTCCATATGGGATTTCCATTGGAAGTAGTTGGTGTTGGTAAGCAAAAGATCATTGGAAGAATCCATATTAAATATGTACATAGTATGGATTTACAAAATGAAACTAACAGTCTGGATGGAAGGATCTCAAAAAATTAGGTTGTTTAAAAAAAAGGGCACTGGAAACATACTTCGGATGTAAAAGTTGGTCCACGTGGTGATACCCCTCCAAATAACCTCTCTTTTACAAATAAGTTGCTTTATGAAGTGACCCACTTTTATAAAAAGAAGCGGGGATCACTTTTACAATAAATTTACTTAATAAAAAAATGTTTCGCGCAAAACAAATAACTTTAAAATAAAATATTAAAGCTACTTAAAGTGATTCACTTTTATACTTGAAGTGAAATACACTTTTTACAATGGATGCATGAACTTTTTCAAAAAGAGTAACAAAAAAGAGACTCTCTAACTAGCTCTCTTTTTTGTTACTCTTTAAAAAAGAGTAACCAAGTGAGCTAGAAAAACATATTGTATGTTTACAAGGATGATTGTTGTTGTTGAAGACAGCCTTGGAGAGCGTGCTCATAAAAAACTCTTTTCACATAAAAAAAAAAAATTCTTCTCAATGACAACAAGGGTTAGATCTGGGTTAGCTTACCTAGAAAATGAACCCTTTCCGATATGTTTTTGATTTTCTGAGATCGCACAGGGAGTCGGGAAAAGAGAATACGCATATCCAAAGGAGTAGTAATTCGGAAACAAAAAACAGAAAACTGAAATAATACTCTGCAAAAAATTAAAAAGAGCATATTCAGGATTTATACCTTCGGATCTGACTGAAATGGTCGTATCATGGGCAAACAAAAACCTTTTCGAGTGAAACGAAAAGAGTTTCTGACTAAAACGAGCACTCTGGATGCAATGGAACAATCTTGTCATCCCAGAAATGTACATAAATGGAAGAAACTAGAGATGAGGCAACTCAACTTCACAATCTCGATCTACAACGGGAGAAGGTCTTCAAACAAAATCGATACCATTTTCAACAACACATGTATTCCAACAGAGGAAAAACACCTTCAGTAACCACTCACACAACCAGATCAAAGATCAACACACTGTTGGTTTACTACTTATTTATATCCTGTCTGAGTTCGTATTGAGTGACTTAGGGTTCATGTCTATTTGGGGTTCCAACAAAGCCTCTAAAACTATCGACCCTCCTGGTAAACCAGAAGGCAACACAACACACAGGGTGCAATGCATCGTCTCACCCAAGATAGTCTTAATGGGTGGCTACAATACTCATGTGTTTGCAGCCTAGGATTGAGTGGAGAATCTGAGAACTGTATGTTGAAAGTGCTATTGTAATTTATCAACGGAATACACCATTATTTACAATTATACAGGAAATATAACAGCTCATTCAATTAGCATAACAATATCTACTGAAGACGATAAAGGAACACATACATTTAATCATATGACATAGGTTTTACCGTGGTTCACCCCCTCCTGGGCTACGTCCACAAAGATCTGGATCTTAGCTCTTTCATTATAGTAGTTCTTAACTACAGCGTCGCATGATTTACAACTCTTCTCAGTCAGGTTAAGATATCTTATCAGGTGGACTAGATCACATTAGGCTCCTCAGCCTGCGATCCAACCCTCAATACATACCCTCCCCAGTCCTCTCTATCTCAACAACTTACAAAAATAGGTCATACAACAAAACATTACATAGCATCCACTTCCTCACATCCGAATAACCAAAAAAAAACACACGCTATGAGACCTAGTTGTCTATATTTATACGTTCCTGGCTCTTCATCCATTACAATACATTGTGAAAACCCTAACCCTAACATTGTTAGGTCTTCCATGCATTCACACATGCTTGTTTTCTTTCGAGTTGTCACTTTCCTCATGCATGCCTTCTTTCCCAAAATCGCCTTTCTTTCCACTTTGGCCTACATCCAACAAGCCCCCAACACTGACATGTGGCTCGTCCCGAGCCACCTAACCTTTGTGTGTTCGTCGATCTCCCTAGTGATCACCTGGAACTTCTCCTTGAGCTTCGATAATTGTGTTTGAGCCTACACGGTCTTTTCCTTGAGTGTGTCTACTATCTGGACTGCAATCTGTTTGTTGATCAACCCTGCACACTCTGCCTGGGTCTGTGCCAAATATATCTTGGCTTCCTCTGCTTGTGCAATGACTTCTTCTATGCGCTCTTGGAGTGGTTCCATTTGAGCTTGATGTTCCTTTTTCTACGTTTTCATTGTTGGCACAAGGGCAGACCCAGGGTTCAACACTCAAGAGCGCACCAACAAAACTCTAACTACCGACCCTTTCAGCAACACTTGCGAAGAAGATGAAGTCTCACCCGAGGTAGAGGCAGGGGTGGTTGCAGGACTCAGATGTCTGCAACCTTAGCTCGGACACAGATATGTGATTACAACACCTTTACAGAGCACTTGGCAATTACAGTTCATCAGTATTTAACCAATATCCACTCTGCAGTAAAAACCCTAATCACGGAGCATTGTAATATTTACACAGATCCGATATATTCAAGCACTAAGCACATCAAGATAGATTAGATCTAGCATTCATTCACATTATTCAGCACGAAGCTATCATATTATATTATTATAAGCATATATCAGTGCACTAAGCATTTAATCACATAAACAAGGGAACAACCATAAATCACAAAGAAACCACAACACAGGATATACATGGTTCACCCCCAGCCTGGGGCTACGTCCACCAACTCTTCTTCTTGTTTATTATCTTCTGTCAATATTCTACATGCATAGAGCCACAATATACTACTCCACATAGGATAGGAGATCGGCACACACCTCGCCAAATCCTCCTTCCCCGAGTTAGGTTACAACACAAAGATTCTACTCAATCTCTTATAGTCACTTGCAATTAGCCTTGCAAGTCTCACACAACATGCACAAAGCATATACAACTATCACTTGCACTTAGCACCTCATCACACAGATGCATATATCATCTTATACACATCTCCTTCTTACATCACCTAGACATTTATTTCTATATTACAAAAAGGGCCTAAACATGGGAAAACCCATGGGCCGACATTCCCATACCCGTTACATAGCCCAAAACCCAAAAATCCCTAAAAAGGGGTCGAGATCCTGCGATCTCCGCTTCGACTTATGATCCACCTTCGACAGTCTATCGAAGTCCCAAAAGTAGGTCAAACATGACCAAGGATCCTCAAAACTTGGTTGAGGGCCAACAAGCCCCCAACACTCACCCATGACTCATCCTGAGTCACTCTAATCTGGGTAGCTCTGCTTCAAAATCCTCGAGCTGCTTCGACTTGTTGTTGCGCCAAGGCCTCCTTCTCGGTGAACTCTTGGATAACTGCTTCATTGGAAGGTCCCTCCAAACATGTTCATCTGTAGTGACGACTTTCTCCAGTTATGCTCCTCGGCCTTCAATCTCCGCAAACAGTTGGCAAGCCTCGTCCTGTATTGGTTGGAGCCTCTGAGTCACTTCCATGACTTTTCTTTGAATGGTGTGGACCTTCTGTTGAGAAGTGTGTTGTTCCTAGGATCGCTTCATCCTTTCAACTGTGGACAGGGGATTTAGCTGTGCCTGTACTGTTTCTGGTTGTTTCTTTTCCTCCTGGAGCTGTGACTCCAGTGCCTTCAATTCAGGATCCTCAGTGAGTCGCTCATAAGTCTAGTCACTGCAATCACTTAGCTATTTAAATTCCATGGTGAGGGTCTTGATTCTCTCAACTGCGCTTCAAGCATTTGCTTCTCTTTGATCTCGTACATCTTGTGGAGTGTTGGGAATTGTTTGTAGCTCCAGATCTGTGATTCTCTGTTGAAGTTGTTGGATATCTTCCCCAAGCTGTGCTACTTGATGCTCTATTGTTTATTCCTCTTTTTTCTCTAAGCTTTTCACAGAGCGAAGTGCTCTGTTGACTGCTTCTTTGACTCTGAGATGCTGTGCGAGCAACTGCTCTTTCTCTTGCTGGATTTTTGTTTTCTCCTCTTCAAAATTTGTTTGGAGAGAAACCTTTTCTTATTGCACAACTTGGAATTGCTCTATGACTATTGCTTGCACTTGCTTGAGAGCCTCTGTGGCATGTTTTGTTTCTTCCTGTGTGCGACGAAGGTGAGCTTCGGTCGCATCAGCTAGTTTGTGGAGTTGGGTAGGATCATCTCCCAACTCCGGTTCTTCTGAGGGCGGGGGTGCACTGGATACTGCGCGACTGGATTGAAGGGCATGTTGTACCCATCTGAGTTCAACCTAGATTATGTTGTACATCTCTTCTTTCTTGGCTTCATGTTTTTGCAAGAAGTCCTGCAAGGCATCTGCTACATCGATGATGATGAAGTCGAAGTCATCGACCGTGAGCACAGTTTGCATCATGGTTTTGCTCGCTCTTGACTTCTTCCGTGAGGTAGGATTCATGGGGGAAACTTTTCTTTTCTTCGAGGGATCAGCCTCATCAACATGATCCCTAGGCGGTGTTACTTTGCCTTGCTTCTTATGATCATCTTTTCTATTGGTCTCTTCTCTATCTACTTCATCATCACCTCCTCGTTCAAGTGATATTGAAGCAGTTTCATCTTATGTGCTGCTCAGGTTTTGTAATTCTTTGGTCTTCTTCCTTCTGTTGATTCCAGGTGTGTCATGTTCTTTGTGAGTGGTCTCCAATTTGTCAATTAGTTTGGGATCAGACATTTTTGCAGGGTCAGCAGGGATCAGGAGATATGCAGACTAGTCCTTGGTTATCTCCTTGATGTCCTCCTCTGTGAGCTTATAGTATGAGTGAATTTCTTCTTTATTCTCATCTTCTCGCGCAGTGATATAAATGAAGTGTCGATCTATGTGGAACTTCATGAGAGGTATGAACCAGAGCAGGGTGTTTGGCATCATGCGAGGGACAACTTCGATGGCCCTCTTCAACTGTACGTAGTATGTATGGAATACTGCATTCAATTTCCATTGTTTTCCCATATCGCTCGAGTACCAGAGCGTGGTGAACTTCGCAACAAGAGGTTCAAACAGTTCAATGTCCGGGAAGTTCACACCTTCTGGCATCCCCCAAGTAGTAAACGCTATGAGGATCAGGATCCAGCTAAAGTGGAACTCATAGCCCTGATCCTAAGCTTCGCAGAAATCCAATTCCATCTGGTTAACTAAGTACTTTGCCCAGTTCATCTGGGGTCCTTCTACACATTTCTCAGCGAGGTCAACAACAAATCCTGTGACCTGTGTAGGTCGGTTCTTTCTCACGATATTTCTTGCGATCAGTTGGCAGGCCAAGCGCACTACACCATTCTAGATGGAAGCTACCTTGTATCCTCGCATTCCCTTTTCTACATCACCATATGTGTCTTTGATCCTCTCTGCCAGTGCGCGATTTGTAGGCTTCCCTGGGTAGAAGTCCTATGGGTCGGGTCCCTGCATGCTCAATCCGGTGATCCTATGGATCAGCATCGGATCGACAGTGATGCGTCTATCTAGCCATATATATCCACCATGGTAACATGATAGCAATGTCTTAACACATGCGTTAACCCCCTGGTGCATTCCAAAGTGCATAATATTCATCACATTCAAGAGGGTGGATTGCACGAGGTTCATAGTCCATGGTTGGGGGATTATTTTTGATTTCTTCTCCTTCGTTCTGGTCAAATACTTGTGAGGAGCGAGCATACTATAGTTCTTGTGGTCCCCTAGGTTGAAGTCGCAGAACTTCAACGTTGCGAAATTATCCTTCTACGTTCTTATTGCAGGTATCCCCTTCGATAAGTACGCAGTAACCATGGTGTAATCAAAGTCTCTTGGGCCATTATCATGACTCACCATGCTAGCCAATGGTGGGATGTAGTCGGGCAGGATAGTAGGGATTAACTTTGCATTTGCCAAGTCATCTCGATGCTTGGTTCTTTTCTCTGCTGTAGGTCGGGATGGTCTAGATCCGCGAGTAGTCGATGGGGAGGCTTGCACTCCTCTCGTCAATGAGGCTTGAACTCCAACAGACATCACCTTCTCATCCATAAGGTCGATTAGAACTTCTTTGATGATTTTCTCTACAGCATTGAGCTCGTCCGACATGCACGCTCGGATTAGATAACTCAGGTGGATGAATGAGTGCCCAAAATAATAGAACAATTGTCAATCTCAATAAACACAGCGTGATAGTAATGGGTTGGTTTGGATACAATTCACAAAAGTTTTCTCAGTGCAACAGTCGACGGAATAAGTAGACACGATGTAACAAATCTCTCCAATGGATGGGAGGCCTTCATCAATGTGGTTTTGTCCATTGCGTCACGGTCCCAACGGTCTCATGGCGAGATTTCAGGCCATAACTGTTGTTCTAACCGTTCAGGGCGTCGGCATAACGGTTATAATTCTCTCAACGACTATATTTCTTCGTCGTGGTGAAGTGTCAGGTTGCGTTGTTCTGATATCCCGACAAAGTTCCAGTTTTGCAAACCTTCCTTCTGCGAAGTCCCTTCTGGAACCTTCTGCAACTTTTCTATCTTTGCTCTCTTCTTACTGAGATTTCTAGACTTCTTCCCTGTAATCTTTATCTCAGTATTCCTCTTTCCATTTTGATTCTTATCTCCTTTTAGCATAGTAACTTCGCGATGTTGATGGTCTTTTGTAGGGTTAGAGAGTAATACGTCTATGTCTAGGGTAGGTGCTCCACTCTTCGGTGAGTCTTCTTGTGCTCCTTCAACTTCAACATCTAGGTTTCTAGTTTTGAGCAGATTTGATCTATTCTCTTGTTCTTCAATCAAGTGCGCTATCCTCCTAGTCATGAAATCTTTTAGTTCTTTCTTCTTTTGTTCAAAGATTTCCTCTTCTTTTCTTCTGGCCCGATCTTTCTCAATCCAATTTTTTCCTAGTAATATAGCAAATGGGGTGTTGTTCTCAATAAATTTAACAACCTCAATATCTTCTTCCGTCGAAGTTCCATGAGAATTCATAGATATCTGAGTGAGTCTTCCACATAGGGTTATCAACTTTCCTCTAAATAATCCTATTCCTCCTAATGAAGGAATCATAGCAGGATTTCCTAAAATTTCCCAAGTTATTTATGTCATGATATTCACATGTGTTTCCTCATCTAGAACACAGTCAATATTGAAGTCTCCTATTCTTGTTTCTATGCATTCTTTTTCTTTGAGGCTCTCTGATAAGTCAGTATTTCTGTGATCATTTAGGGTTTCTTTCATTTGTAGCAATACATTCTCTGATTCTTTCTAGGGTTCTTCCACAATCTCAATTTCTTGATTTTTCTCAGGGTTTCCTTGTCTCATATTCATTCTTTCAACCTTAGCAATCATTCTATGGAAATCCAAAAATTCATGTTCCATAGCTTGACAACAAAGACAACTAGGTATTTTACCAGGGTAGTCCTTAACAAGATGTCACGGTCTTCTGCAATTATAACAAAGGGTTAATCCTCTCTTTCTTTGAAATGATCCCCAACCTTTCATGTACTATGCACTAGGGTCATAGTAGCTATCCTGCAAAAAATTATTTCTAGGTTCCTGCATCCATTTGTTAGTCCAAATATTCTTTTTATGCATAGGAATAACATATATTTCATTATTTCTATCAGATCTACTCATATCAAACCTTATTTCATCTAGTTGTGCCCTACTTTTCAAACTAAGACAAAATTTATCAAACATACCTAGATCCAGTCTTTTGAAACAAAAATTTCCACTTATCTTACCTTTCCAATCAAAAAATTTCACTGTTCTTACCTTTATCAGAGCACAAAGCTTTAAGAACTTACCTCTTTTCTTTAGATCTAACTTTTCTTCTTAGCACAGAGCTTCACAAGTCAAGTAGACTACTATGCATTAAAGAAACAGATCTATGCACGTATCTTTATTTTCTTCAGTTCCCAACAATCACAGTCTTAGGTTGGATAATGCGCACTTCAATAGCATATCTACGCATAGAGCTTCTCTTTTTCTTTACTTCAGTTCCCAGCAATCACAGTTTCAGGTCCTGGCAACTAAACCATTTGTTGGCACAAGGGAAGACCCAGGGTTCAAAGCTCAAGAGTGCACCAACAAAACCCTAACTACCGGCCCTTTCGACAACACATGCGAAGCATATGAAGTCTCACCCGAGGTAGAGGCAGGGGTGTTTGCAGGACTTAGATGTCTGCAACCTTAGCTAGGACACATATCTGTGAATACAACACCTTTATAGAGCACTTAGAAGTTACATTTCATCAGTGTTTAACCAGTATCTACTCCGCAATAAAAACCATAATCACAGAGCATCGCAGTATTCACACAGATCCGATATATTCAAGCATTAAGCACATCAACATAGATTAGATATAGCATTCATTCACATTACTCATCATGAAGCTATCATATTATATTCTTCTAAGCATATATCAGTGCACTAAGCATTTAATCACATAAACAAGGGAACAACCATAAAGCACAAAGCAACCACAACATAGGATATACGTGGTTCACCCACAGCTCGAGGCTACGTCCACCAAGCCTTCTTCTTGTTTATTATATTGTGTCAATATTCTACATGCACAAATCCACAAGATCCTACTCCGCATAGGACAGGAGATCCATGTGCACCTTGCCAGATCCTTCTTCCTCGAGTTAGGTTACAACACAAAGCTTCTAATCAATCTCTTACAGTCACTTGCACTTAGCCTTGCAAGTCTCACATAGCATGCACAAAGCATATACAACTATCACTTGCACTTAGCACCTCATCACACAGATGCCTATATCGTCTTATACACACCTCCTTCTTACATCACCTAGAAATCTATTTATATATTACAAAAAGGGCCTAAACATGGGAAAACCCATGGGTCGACATTCCCATACTCGTTACATAGCCCAAAACCCAAAAATCCCTAAAAAGGGGTTGAGATCTCATGATCTCCGCTTCAACTTTCTCTTTGCCTTCGACAGCCTGTCAAAGTCCCAAAAGTAGGTCAAACTTGACCAAGGATCCTCAAAACTTGGTCAAGGGCCAACATGTGTAGTGGTGAGTTCTACCTAAAGTTTCTTTATATCTTGCGCCCCTTTGACCCGCTTCGTGATGGACATTGTCTTCTTCCTCTGCTTGAGGTCCTAGATAGTTGTGCTTATCTTTTCTTCTTCCTTGTCCCATTGTTGGACTTGTTGATCCTCTTCTATCTTCATCCAAAGCTGGGTTTCTTTATCAAACAAGTTGGTTGTTGTACTGATCTATTGCTCGATCTCATGTACCTACTCTGCCGCCTCCTGCTTCCTTTGCTCCTTTACTTCTAGTGGAGTGGTGGGTGTGAGATGCTCGTGGAGATTCTCGATCTCCTTATGATATTGATCGATTGCCTGCTCAATCTGATCAATATTCTCTGCTGCTATGAGTTCATCCCTCTGCGCGGTCTTTGGAATCTTCTTATAAGTTCTGCTCACTTTTTGTTCCAATCCATTTGTGCGCTCCCTCTCCCCTTGGGTCTCGATCTTGGCTTGCTCATATATCAATTCCAACACATCTCGTTTATACTTTGCCTACTGTAATTTGGTTGTGTATGTCTGTGCACGAGACTGTACTTTGTGGGTAACGCTAACCTATAATTTGTGTAGATATTTGGATGGTATTTGTGGAAATACCAATTGGATTTGAGCTAAGTACTTTAGGGGTGTCTTCCCCACGATCTCATCCATGCGCAACATGCTGGGTGTAATATGGAATGTTTCATTTGATTGTGGTAGTGTTTGGACTATATATCGCTCACTTGCTTCAGGTTCGTCTCATTTCCGTGATGTTGACGACCCTGTTCCTATGTTGTTTCTTTCTTCCTGCACTTCCCCGACCTTCTTGAGGAACTATCATGTGTCTGTCAGCGCCTCTTGAATTTTATCCCTGTGGTGCACAACATTGTCCAAGTCCTTGGATATACAATTATGAATCATTCGGGCTATCATTTTTGCATCATCCTCTGTGATCATGTATTCTGGAGGTGTTCTTTGTGCCTTCATATTCTTGCATGCATCCCCCATCTAAGTATATGGTCTCTTAGTCAGGCTTGGTTCTGGTGGATTGGGACTTGGTGTAGTCCCTTGCGTTGCCTCAGCTTGTTCTTGTTGTACTTGGGATGATTTTGTATTATTCTTCTTTCCCTTCTGGATCACTGTCTTAGTTGTCCCTTCGTTTGTCTTCTTTGCTTTGGTCTGGCCCGTCCTTCATTCCTTGGGCACTGGTACTTCCTGAGTCTGTGTTTCTTCTTTCCCTGTCTCCTCTTATGTTGTCCCTACAGGTATGTCTTGGGTGAGGAATGGGATCTCCCAGTTGTATTCCCAATCTTTGATAACCATATCGATGTCACCTTCCGTGATGCAGTAGCGTAATTGTAGCCATTACTTATTGGGGTCCTTCCGTTTCTGTATCCACATTGCATGTTGAGTGACCTTGAAGCTGGAAATGTCTCGATAGTGCGCAACAACCTGTGGTGTTATTCTCCATAGTCTGGAGATGTCCTCTTATAGGTCGCAAAGTTATCCTTCGAATACAGTTGTTTTCATCTTCATATGCTCAGTGTCTGACGTGGCCCCCTGTGATAAATATCTCGCTCCATGATTCATCTTGGGTCTGGTGGCAAAAAATGTGTAATTCGGTTCCTTCCATCCCATGATGGCTATCAACATGCGAAACCATGAGTAATGAAATTCGGTTCCTAGATCCTGCGCGTCCTTGTAGTCATCCATAAAAAAATTCAAAAGATAGGGTGCCCAACTAACTATGGTGCCCTTGACACATTGTGTTGCAACTACGATGACCCCCGCCAGGACTTCCTCCTTGCAGCATTTTCTTAGCAGCTTGTAGGCCAAAACTTTTGTGGCCATTTGTGTCGCGGCATCATTGATCCTCTTGATGATGATTCCTTGTGTTCCCGTGTCAGTGTTGTATTTCATTTTCATCTCTTCTACGAGTGCTTTCTCCTTGGTTTTGTCGTCGAGAAATTGCGCGGGATCCATGCCCCGGGATGGAAACCCTGTGATGTGTGCAATGAGCTATACTTCTATCGAGATTATCTTGTTCAACAATCTATCCCCGCCATGTGTGACTGCTAGCAGTTGTTTGACGTAATTGTTTGCGTATTGTCCTCTGCCAAAGTGTGGTAGCTCTAGCAGACCTAAAATCCCCATTTTTTCCAATCCCATTGCCCACTGGAGTGGTTGGTTAATTGGTTCCCCAAATGTATCCAGATTCACAGTATGTAGGTATACTCTTTTTGCGAACTCTGGGAACTTGTCTATGTCTGTTACATTGTGGTCCGAGTATTTTATCTTCTCGACATGACTCATCAAGTCTAATTTCACTCATACCCCTTCTGGTATACGTGACAAAGCAATGGCTACGATGAGTTGCTTTTTGGATGACCTAGGTACCTGTTGCTTATCCTTTTTTCGGTAGCATATGAATCGAGGTTCCAGCCTCCAGCGGTCATACATCAGCAAACCATTCTAGTCAATCTGTGACATCTTCCATTGTTCATTCTCGTGGGTGGTCTAACACGGTTGTTTGATATTCGTCTGGCTCGACTGTTGTTTCCTGATTTGTAGCCGTCCCATTGACTCTCGGAGCTCCTTCAGGGTTCTCTAGTTGCGCTAGGCTGCATGCGCCCTGGTTCTGTTGCTCTTGTTCTTCTGCCGACATATCCAAATTCACGCCCTCGTGTGTTGGCTATTGGGTTTCTTCTACCATGGGTGTGGGGTTCATCGGTGTTGTATCTGGTGAAGGGATTGTTTCGACATTGACAATTTATGGTGGTTGTTGTTTTCTTTCCTGCGATTGTACCTATTGCCTGGTTCTAACTATGGAGTTTCGATCAGACTGGGTTGACTTGGATTGTTTTGGTGGTGCCATGGTGATGAATTTTGATCACTTGTTCAGTTCAATGGTCTCTGAATCCTCCGTAAACTTGGTTTTGTGCTCTGTATGCGCTCTCTCTCTCTGTCTCTTTTCCAGTCTCGTAATAAACTTTTTTCTCCCGCGTCGCATCGTATGAAACTTGTCGAAGATGCTACCTTTATTATGGATTCAATGAACCTCTGGTTCCTTCGTACTTTCCATAACTCTCCCTCATCATCTTTAGTTGGCGTGATTAATGCGGCATCCCGTCGGTCCTTTCCGACATTCAATTCCACATTTCTTCGTCGTTTCGTATTGCTTTTGCCATCGTTACTTTTCCTGCTTGTTTCCCTTTTGACCTGGTCATTGGACTTGTCCTCGTTGAATTTGTATTCCTAAGTGTGTGTGCTTCTTCCCCTTTTGGCGCACTGTACCTCTATTGGTACTGTTTAATAACCTGTTTTTTTTTTGTTTTTTTTTTTTTGACTACGCGGTGACTTTTCAAGTTGTGGGTGGTCGACTATCCTTGTAAAACTTTAGTCAGCTCCCGTTGATCATCCCTCTGAGTTATGCGTCCGCTAATTCTTTCAACCATACAACTCCCCCATCTGTGACAGTTTTTTCTTCATACGGTCCTAACCAGTGCATTCTGAGTTTTCCTGGGTGTTGAATGGATTTGTTCTCATATATCAACATTAAATCTCCTTTCTTGAAAGTTTTCTTCTTGATGTGTCTATCATGCCAAGATTTGTCCCTTGATTTCTAAACTTGTTGGTAGAAATCTGCTAGGATCCGGTCTTCCTCCATGGTCATCAACTAATTTAGTCTCTCATGTATTGTGCCTACGCGCAAACTGGGTACCAGAAATTCTAATGGAACCACTTCTTCTTGGACATATACTAGTTTAAATGGTGTGTGCCCTGTAAAATTCTTACACATAGTCCTGTAGGCCCACAATACTACTGGTATTTTTAGGTCCCAATCATCCCTTTTGACATTACAGATCTTTTTCATTGCATTCTCAATAATTTTGTTAAATGATTCTACTGTGCCATTTTCTTGTGGGTGATATGGTGTGATTTTTTTATGATGGACTTCAAACTCTTTGGTCATAGAGTTGATAGTGCAGTTAATGAATTGTGTGCCTTGGTCACTCATAAAAACTCTCGGGAACCCAAATCTAGTGATTACTTATTCAAATAGAAAGTGTGTTATTTTCTATGTGCTGCAATCCTTCACTGGTGTTTCTTCCGCCCATATTGTCAGACATTATGTCACGGTGATAATGTACCTTGCTCCTGTTCTTTTTTCTAGTGGCTTGATTGGTCCCACAAAGTCTATTGCCCACTTATCAAATGCCTGCAACATTACCTATGGTCGTAATGGCATCTCATCCCTTCTATTGGGTTTACCAAACCTTTGATAGACATCACATATCTGGCAGTACTCCTTCGAGTCTTTGTGAATGGTTGGCCACCATAGTCCTGCGCACAATACCTTCTGCACAGTATCTTTTCCAGTGTAATTTCCTCATGTTATTCCCTCATGGGATTTTGTTAAAACTCTTGGTATTTCATGTTCTAGCACATATCTTCGCAAGATGCTATTCGCACCCATTTTGTATAAGTGTCCTATGATCAGTTGATATTCTGCAGTTCGGACTACCAGGTTTTTCTTCTGTGTGGTGTTATATTGATGCAGTGTAGTACTTGTGCTCAAGTACTAAATGATATCTTCAAAGTATTGATCAGCGATCTGGACTGAAAAATAATTGTGTGTCCGGGAAGTTGTCCTCTAGATTCGTAGGTTCTTCTCCGTTTATGACCCTTGATAGGTGGTCAAGTCCTGCATTCAATTTTCCTGGCTTGACTATTACTTCAAAGTCAAATTCTTGAAATAGTAGTAACCATTGACAGATTCTCCCCCCCAACACTGGCTTGTTGACTAGGTATTTAAGGGTTGAGTGATCTGTGAACATCTTAAATTTTTTTCCCAATAAGTAATGTCTGACCTTTTGCAGTGCGTAGACCATAGGTAGGACTTCTCTCTATGTGGTGTTATAGTTCTATTCTGATTCTAATAGCTTTTTGCTCACAAATGCTATAGGGTGATCCAAATCACCCTCTCCTGGCTGTGCCAAGATAGATCCCAGTGCTATGGATGATGTGTCAACATGTATGTGGAATGTCTTCTCCCAGTTCGGAAATATTATTATTGGCGCGGTGACCATCTTTTCTTTCAGCGTATCCAGACCATGTTGGAAATCGTCGTTCCATTGAAACTTTGTATTTTTTCTTAACAGTTTTTCCATTGGCATGGTAATTTGCTTGTATCCTTTGATAAAATTTCTATAGTACTTTGTGTGTCTCAATGTCACTCTTAGTTGACAGACTTTTTTTGGTGGTGGGAAGTTAACTATTACTGCAATCTTTGCAGGATCTACTAATAAGCATTGTTTGCATACTATATGGCCCAATAGTATCCCAAATGGTGTTCTGAATATACATTTTTTATGTTTAATTATATCTGGCACTGCCTGCATCTTTCTAACATCATTCGTAAGACCTCTACATGGTCTTTCAACAAACTATAGACGGTCCAATCATCCAAGTATACCTCTAGAAACCGGTGGATGAATTCCTTAAACACGACGATGACTACTCTGGAAAATATTGTTGGTGCATTCTTCAGTCCAAGTGGCATGATTGTGTACTGGTAGGATCCCCATTCTGTAGAGAACATGGTCTTGTGTCTGCCTTTCTATGTTATCTTGATTTGGTGGTATCCTAAGAATCCATCATTGAATGAGTAAACTTTGTGTCCTCCTACGTTCTCCAACACTTCATCCATGAAAGGTGTAGGGAACGTGTCATGTAGGCATGCATCGTTAAACTTCCTCAAGTCGATGCATATCCTTATCCCTCCTTTTCTTTAATCCTGAACTACCATTGGCCTTATCCATTCTAATTCTTCCACTGGTTCTATGATTCCCGCTTCGAGCATCCTATCGATCTCGGCTTTGACTTTCTGCTTATATATCAGGTTCAATCTATATGGTCGTTGTCTGATTGGTCTTGCTTCATCTCTGAGTGGTATCTTCATTTCTCCTATCTCTCCTACTATACCCTTCATCTATGTAAATGTTGTGGGAAATATGTTGTTGTATTCGTGTAGTAACTCCGTTATGGATTCTACTATTTTCTCATACCAATAATATCCAATGTTGGCCATTTTGGTATTGTCAATTGTCCCAATGTTGAATTTATTCACCATGATTGGTGTAGCAATGAATTCTGATTCTATAGGTGGTCCCTCCACTTCTTTTTCACCTTCCGCTTCCTTGATCTGAATATCACGCAGATCGTCTTCATGTGGTGCTTCCTCCTGCACATGGTAACATGACAACAGTTCTTTGGTTGGTTGTTTGTTCCATTGTTGTTCCTCTATTATGAGTTCGACTTCTGAATCCTTGATGAATATCATCCCTCTTATCTGTTTAAGAGTTGCATCTATGTTGGGGTTTTCATGCTCGAATGAAAAAGTGACTGTAAAATTATGTTGCAATACCGTCCAGGTCACAGTTCCTTTGTGCAGTTCTTGGTCTGTATACCAATTTGTTGGTATTCCCTCTAGAGTGTGTATGAAGTGATGAGGCCATTCCTATAGGGGTGTCATTTTCCACAGTGTTCTTCACTTCTCCAAGTGTTCCGTTGGTGCCCCCTGTCCATCATAATTATGTTTCTTGTTGTTTTTATGTTCTGTGTCGAACCTTATGCGCAGTAACCGCCTACATTGGTACCAATATGTGATTGTCTCTTTGTGTGAACCCCACCATCTTGCATGTGTGGCATTGAGTGCTATGTCAAGTGCTAAAAGTCTTTGATTCTCTAAAACTTCATCTTCGTATTGTGCCAAGAATATTTCTAGATCGTTTATTTCATGGAAACTAGGTGGTTCCTTTATCTTCGTGCCTACCCATCTTACTTTGCGGTCTATTTGTGCACATCTTCTCATGGAAAATTTGTGTAGCCTTTGTTGCCAGTTCTTTAAACTGGTATCTGAATCTGTTGCACATGAAGTAATGCTCCACCAAGTGAGTATCCCATCTAGATTTGGGTTCACGTAATCCCCATCGCACGTAGCTATTCTATACAATTGGTTGATTTATTCTAATTCTAAGAAAGTGGGTTCTACAAAACTTTCCCCTTTGGATGGTTCTAATGGCGTGATGACCCTGTATTCACCTGACTCAAATGTCATTTTCCATGTCTTCAAATTGATTATGGCTTGGTTGTCAAACACCCAATCCAAACCAAGCAACGTTGGATATGGTGTTGTGTCATCCACTATTTCAATCACTTCAAAGTCTTCCTTAGTGCACACTCCATCCAGGTCTACTGTCACTCCTTTCAGTCTGCCAATTGGTAGGACTCTGTGTTGGTTTGCTAGTTTTCGTTGAACAGGTGAATGTCCTAATGTGGGCTCTCCCATGCGTTGCCATGTATTCTTTGGTAATACATTAACTTCATATCCTAGATCTAGAATGATGTCTCCAATGTTGAAATATCTGATGTTGGCATTCAGTCTGAACTCCCTACTTGTTCTTCTCCTTGTATGTAGGTGATTGACGGTTTTTTGTTCTAGTTTTCCTTCCATCTCTATGATACATTTTTCTAATATGTTTTTCAATATTTTGATAGATGATGGATCATTTAATACTTTTACACATGATTGCAAAAATACTTTAATTGTACTTACTTGTCCCATGGGTTGCATTTCGTTGGTATGATCCAATAACGGAGGCATCACGTACTCTGGTTTTTCCTTGCTTTGTTACACAATTGAAGTTGATGCATTATCGTCCTTCTGAAATTCTTTCCTGGCTTGCTTAAATATCTCCTTCTCATTCTGCACATCAAATTGGTTCCTTGGTTCAACGTTCTTCTTCACCCACTGGTGTTGTACTGGATCTTGTCGGACTGTGTCGTTTCCTGTTTTAGCTCCTCTGCGGGTGACTATGTTGATGTTTCATCCTTCATCCCTTGCTTCAGCTGAAATCCACTAAACATTCTGCTTGTTCTGGTTCCTCTTTTCCTGGATTTTTACTAATAGTGTCAGACATTCTTTCGTATCATGGTCCAATGCGCGACAATACATACACGTTGTTGGTGGAAGTGGACATTCCCTTGCATAATGTCCCAATTTTTGGAATTTGTGACATACCATTGGTCCTCTGCCTCTTCCAAAACCTCCTCTTGCTCATCCTCTGCATCTGTAGCTCGCTCGATCTCCTCTCAGCGCATTATACTGAGGCACCTGATTATACTGTGCAGTATTGTACTGAGGTTTTGATGTGTTGTATTGTGGTTGTGTGGTATTATAGGGTTGTTGCGTAGTATTATATTAATATTGCGCAGTGTTGTATGGGGTTGCAACTTGGTTAAATTGTGGTGTGGCTTTCCCAGTCATCATATCTGCTTGCACTCTATATGCATATGAGGTCCTCTCTCGCATCAATTCCATAGTTCTATAATATTTTTCGTCGTGGCCCACTGACTTGCAAAATTTGCAATATGAACCCTTTGGGACTGTCTGGTATTTCTGCATCATTGGCAAGTGATATGGATCATGGCCCGATTTCTTTCAAATTTTGCTCCATAGTCCTCCTGTTGGTAACGGATTTGGTATTCCCACTTCCATATACTACACGAATGTTGGACATTCATTCTTGTGGTGTCCTTTCGTCCTACATGTAGTACACCAAATGACTTCTTGTTTTTCCTTACTTTTATTCTGGTTTAGTTGGAACGTTAAGTTCTTCAAATTCTCCTTCAGTTATTCAATGGCTGGATCCGTCTGTTGATACTAGTTTTCTTCCAGTTGCAGGGTTTCCTGCAGAGCCTCTACCTATGTCTGAAAATTTGGTTGTCGCAATGGATATTTTAAGTGTGGTAACAGTGAATTGAAAAACATGTGTCTATGCTGCATATTGGTCATGAGATATTTCAACTTTCCCTTCTTCACTTGAATCTCTGGTCAATCTCCCATATAGATTCTCCCAATTTCTATCTAATTTCGATCATCTCGTTCATGTACTGATCTTATGAACTTGACTTATGGAACTCATTTATCAACAATTTCTTGATGTCTGTGATTGTTTTGGTTGTCCCTGGTGGATTGTTTGTAGCTAAAATCATATACCAATCCAGTGTGTGATCCATTAATGTAATCGCTAGTTGTGAAAGTTTAGTATCTTCGTCTGTGATCTATTTTGCTTCCCAAATATTCTCACAGATGAACAAATGTTTCTTCGGGTCCTCTGACGCTTCTCCTTTAAATTCTGGTAACCTAATGGTGGGATCATGTCCTGCCATTCTGAACGTTGAACTACTACCTCCGCACGGTGTAGATACTTGACTAGCGCTGCCTAAATTGGCTCCTCCGGTTGTTGTCCCTTGTGAATATGTACTTCCTGTTGTCTTTCTTCTCCCGAAATTTGATTGTCTAAATGGTGGTGTTATCTTTGGTGTATTAGTCGCACATGGGTTTATGGGTTCCACACTGAAATTAATATGGATAGCATTTATGCCTTCTCTTCCTATTCTTGGACCTCTTGTCTTCCTCTCATATGTTGCGTGCATGATTTCCTCAATCTACTCCACATCCCAGAGATCCTCTACCTCTTCCTCGTCCCTCGCCAAGCCTTCCCTCACGACTACGACTCTCTTCTTGGTATTCACCTTATATTGGTAGGGTACTCCGCTACGCGTCTTTCCAGATATCGCCATGATCCACTTGATCTGTTCACCATCCATCATGATTAGGTCCAAGGGTTCCTCCTGCTGTCCCTTATCCTTTCCTCCTTCCATTTCTCCTCTTTCTGTCAGTGTGTCCCCACTTCCCCCATGCACGCAGGGAAGTTTGGTTGTCTGAATCCATTGTCATTACACTTTTGTTGTATAGTGGTATCTTAATAGAAGTATACAACGATATAATGTACCTTCCTCAAGGTCCACATAGAAACTATTGCTCCGCTATGTTGTACAACTTCGTTGTATCTACTGCAAACTCTGTTATAAATCCTGCCACAATACTGTCGAGCCAAAAATCTATTGCACGGGTGAATTTGTTGTTCACCTGTTGTAACTACTCAATCTGTACTGGGGTCCACTCTAACTGTCAGATTCGGTTCATGGTCTGGTTATCCTTCAACCTTAGTATCCACTCCTGAAATAAGTGTGGAAAATAACAGAAAAAGACTTCATGCAAATCAGTAAACATGTATTTCTCCATACATTTGTGGGGTGTTACTCTAGGGTTTCTATTATCTTTCTGCACAAACTCCAACTCTTTCGTTCTTAGCCATCTTTCGATCTTAGATTTTGTGGGATTCCATGCTATTAACATCCCCTTCTAGTGGTTCATTTTTTCTTTAATATTTTCTTGATCCGCCTCCCACTGATCTTACATATCTTTTACCAGGTCTTCAGCATATCTCATCTACTCAATCCTCTTATGTTCCTACCAACGACAATGGAACCATTTGTTGGTTTACTACTTATTTATATCATGTCTGAGTTCGTATTGAGTGACCCAAGGTTCATGTCTATTCGGGGTTCCAACAAAGCCTCTAAAACTATCGGCCCTCATAATAAACCAGAAGGAAACGCAGCGCACAGGGTGCATTGCGTTGTCTCACTCGAGATAGTCTTAATGGGTGGCTACAATACTCATGTGTTTGTAGCCTAGGATTGAGTGGAGAATTTGAGAACTATATGTTGAAAGTGCTATTGTAATTTATCAACACAATACACCATCATGTAATATAACAACTCATTCAATTAGCATAACAATATTTACCAAAGACGATAAAGGAACACATGCATTTAATCATACGACACAGGTTTTATCATGGTTCGTCCACAAAGATCTAGCTCTTAGATCTTTTATTATAGTAGTTCTTAACTACAGAGTCGCACGCTTTACAACTATTCTTAGTCGGGTTAAGTTCTCTTATGAGGTGGTCTAGATCGCACTAGGTTCCTTAGCATGTGATCCAACCCTCAAGATTTTATTTCCCCAATCCTCTCTAGCTCAACAACTTACAAAAATATGTCATACAACAAAATATTACATAGCATCCGCTTCCTCACATCTGAATAACCAAAAGAAACCACACGCTATGAGACCTAGTTGTCTATATTTATACATTCCGAGCTCTTCGACCATTACAATACATTGCAAAAACTCTAACCCTGACATCGTTAGGTCTTCCATGCATGCGCATGTGTTGCTTTTCTTTCTAGCTGTCTCTTTCCTCATGCATGCCTTATTTCCCAAAATCGCCTTTCTTTCCACTTTGGCCTACTTCCAACACACACCGATATTTTGACATGGTAAAACCTCTATGGGGAAACATCCATGGCCCCAGCCAATGTGGCCAATTGGATAAATTTATTAATGTAAAAGAAAAAGATTAGAGAGATATTTACAAGAGAGTTTCTCACAATCGATCATCAAAAAATGACCCTCCATGCTCTTTAAATAGAGATCATGGACCAATTGAGTGTTAATCCATGAATCAATGTAGCCATTAAGATCGAGGATAATATGAATGGTCAGATCACTGTATGTCGGGAACATATCGTGGCCGTCAAATTTCTTGAATAGAAATGCATATTAATGCATACTAAAGAAACACACTAAGAAACAAACTTTTACCTAACGACACATTAGACCAAGTAGATCTTAACTAAATCATAAGTGTCTAAATATCCTAACATAAACACAATGGCTTGCTTCACTTCTTATGAACCCTTGTCCCACATCATAATCGTCAAACCATTGGTGACATTGTCTCTTCAATTGACACACCATGTATTCTCTCCCTTCTACCACAAATTCTCCCAATTGCTTCATGAAGATTTATTCTTTAATCTCACCATGAAGAAATGTAGTCTTTACATATTTTTTTTCTACTTCCAAATCATCAGCAACTACTAATGTCGACAACAACCTAATAGATTCCAACTTGGTCACTAGAGAGAAGGTCTCCTCACACTCAACACCCTCTACTTTCCAAGTATCCCTTTGATACCAAAAAACACTTATACCACTCCTTAGAACATGTTGAGGCGACAACAACCCCCCTTTACTTTTTCTTTTACAAGAAAAAGGAAATGCCCCCCCCTACTAAAATTTGAATTCTAATGCCTAATCCTCTACTACTTGAACTTAATATTAATTCTTTATCTACCTTGAGGGAGTTGGGATTTTGATCTTGATTAATGATTTTGTTTGATTGAGGTTGAGTATTCCTTTTTATCCTTTATGTATTCATGATGCTTATTGACCTATGATGTTTCATTGACATTTGTATGATGGAATTAATACATTATCTTTGGACCTTTTGCAGATTCCGAAGTGTTTGATGATCCCATGTGGTTGTGGGGTTTGATGTTCTATTGATTGTATTAGATGAGCTTTTTTTTTCAATATTTTCTGAATGGCTAATTCAAAATATGTGTCCTCTTGCTTACATCATGTGCTTAATATATTCAATCTTTATGCTCTCGTATATGATCACACTCTTTAGTTTCAGACTCTTAGCTTCAGTTACACAATCATTAATCCTTCTCTTGAGTTTGAGACTTGGCACATGCAATTTTCAAGAAACTTATCTAAATCCATCCATGATTATCTTTCAATAGACCCAACACTAATTTTTAATTTTTCTTGAAGGAAGAAAATAATTTTTTTATTGTGTATCGACAAGTGTCCTTTTAATCACATAACTGATATAATATTTTTTATCGTTTTAGGAGCAAGTTCACAGGGCCACTTCATTTACGTGACAACTCCATCCTTGAGATGCATGTGGGGGAATCCCTTGATCCTTAACTAGAACCTTGACCATGATCCTTACCAATCTTCCCCTTATCAAGGAAGCGAACTACCTTGTCTTGTACTTGCCTTGAGTTCCTAAGATCCCAAGGCTATTGAATCCACCTTCCTGTAGGCCTATCCCCGAGTCTCTTCAGATTGATCTCTATTGGGTTCCTCTTTCAGCCTTCCCTCTCCCTAAAAACCTAGGCAGGAATACCATTGAGTTTCTTGATTGTAAGACCTTCTCGTGTCGTCGTCCATTGCTTGTACACTATCTGTCACAATCAGTATCACACATTGTGGTATGGCGTAAGGACATATTCCTTAACCTGATTGTATTCCCTATCTTTGTGATATTAGCAGGTCTGCCCTCTAATACGTTCATCTTGACTAGATTGGCATGTGTCCTACGTCTGGTTGGCATCGATACCCTCTTACCATTCGTCGCTATTTCTAACATTTATTTGTCACAGAAGGTGTTGCCTTCATTCCATTGGTTGTTGTAACATACCCGAACTCCTAACCTCTCATAGTTAGGTGAGGTGTCAAAGTTTCACATTCTTTTCTTCGATTATTTTCTGTAAAAAAATATCATAGTTGGATTTTGCTCGTCAAAATATTTCCAACAGCTGTAACCATAATCAAATCCAAGCTACAGATCAAAATTGATGGCATCCTAAAGTTCCAAGGCATTCACCTTTTCCACATCATTTCCATGTGGCATCCACATGGCTCCTTATCACTTGTTCCATACGACATGGCACTAACGTGTATGCTAGCATGGCACCTGCCACCTAGCCAATCAGACCCACATTTAATATTGGAGTCCTCTTCATTGTCATAATTCATCCACTCCAAATGGCTAGACTTGGAGGATATCCAAATTTAATTCTTAGGTTGGCTCACTTTATGATCTTTTCCATGAATTATGGATTAGCTATGTGGGTCACCTTCATTGGTGGTATTATTATTTTCACGCATGTCCCAAATTCAATTTTTTTGTTTTGTATACTATATAAATGTTGTGGTCAAATATATGAATGAATATGATCCGTAAACTATCGTGGATATTCCACTGTAATATTTCTTCACAACATGTTTGATAAATAACTGAAATCTTTATTATTAAGGTTATTTTTCCTTTAGATTTCCATAATATTTAGTTACTAACTTTTATGCTTATGCATGAAATAGATAAAATGAAAAAAAATTGAGAACAATAAAATACAATCACACCATCCAAAAATAAACACACAAGACATGACCTGGGAAACCCAATACGAGAGAAAACTCAGCTAGAAGGTGAGGTTACTCTTCTCTCTTTTATCTGGTATAGAAATCATGCAAGTACAAATAAAGAGGCACTCTCTATGGAGTTTCCTTTGACATGTGTCATGTATGGATACTACAAAATCTATCCTCCTCTATTATGCTCACATAATACCACTCTCAGATGTTTTTCTCAGCTATAAAACAAGATACAATGCAAAAGAATGGAACCCCTTCTCTTCCTAGTGGTCTGGTATTTAACATAGCCTGATAGCCATCTAGGGGTAGGGTTTTAACTTCCTCAACCTTAAGTTATGATAAGGTTTTTGACCTTATATAATGTTATTATAAAATACACTACATGGATATCCACACATGTCTAAGTAATGGAGTTTGACGTGGCATCCACTTGCACCATTGTGATCAATACGGTAGGTCAACTTGAGGGAGATATAAATTTCTCATATGAACTCTGATTGATGAATGATATGCACCGTTGGAAAGGTATCAGTTTGTAGAATATAGAATATTCCTTCATGATAATATTTAGACCAAAAAAAATGTCATTTGATGCCTCAAAATGGCTCTCGGAGATTTCAGACGGTTGTTTGGACCTAATTTCCAAATTTGGACCAGCAACCGAAATGGCTCTGCAAGTTGATTTCTCCAATTTTTCCACGAAAAAAGTACAGAGATATATGAAAAATAATATAATGATCTAATTCGAATCAGGATGTATCAATCAAATATTTTTTTTTAGTGTTTTTCCATCTGAATGCAGAAATCTACCCAAGCCCCAATTTAGAAATATGTAGGGAAAAATGTTGCTTGCCTACTTTTCCGTGGTATCTTTGTTGGGGGGGGATTTGTGTAGCAACATTTTCTCTAACACATTATTAGTCTTCTAACTCTTATGTTAATAATATTTAGTTGGAGTTACTCCCACGGGATGCAAATAAAACAAATCTTCACCAAAGCATTAGTTATTTGACAGGTTGCATATCAGTGAAAACAAGTTATACAATAGCTGAAAGGAAATGAAATGTACGTTGCACAAACCAAAAACTGTATTCGAGATAATAATAAAAACACATAAAGATTTGAACGAAATACTGTCATCAAGAGTATGTTCACCAAGTAGAGATCTTTAATCCATGCATAGAACGAGTCCAACCATTATGATGTATTGTTATTCTTTCCCCAAAAAATACGACCCTTACAATATCCAAAAGCTAACTATTTAAAAGAGTTGCAGAGGCTCTCGTCCATAGGGGACTGAGACCTAAATTTAGACAATTGTTCGTAAAAAAAATTCTTAACTTCACTAAGAAACTGGACTTAATGAGAAAGAGTGGTTCTTATCACACATAGAAGACCACTCTTGTATCTAATCTAAGAAATGCGGGAATTAATCAACTAAAAGCTACTATTTTCTCTAAGACAGAAACTAATGCATGCACTGCAGGAACTGAATTGGGCGAAAAGAGGCCTCGGAGTGACAAAGTTGAGCTCTGTGTTGAACGATGGGATGTATGCGAGTTGTTGGAGGCCACTGGAGATAACCAGTTGTATGAGTCAAGTTTGTTGAAGTGTTTCTGGAACTAGTCTGCATCGACCTGTGATTGAGACTTAACTTTATGTCTGTGTCTGAGCTTTTGAAAGCTAAGTGTAGTCTGTCTCAACTGTACTTGACCCTTCTCCTCACTTTCATTGTGATGAACTGGTTGTGAAAAGGAAGATGTGGAGGCGGGTGTCCAATAGGAAGACTAGATGAGTGGATGTGAGGGTAGGTGACATGTGAAGACAGATGTCAAAAAGTGAGAGGAGGTGTGAATACGATGGAGGTATCGAGAGTATGGATTTGGCGATGTGTAATGAAGGATATAGGTGGTGTGTACAGGGAGGAGGAGTAGATAGGTTGGGAGGTGAGTGGAAGTATAGGTGGCGAAAGGTGAGAGGGGGCGGTATTGAAAA
>SNQJ01S0034086.1:89012-101685 GCA_010110895.2 Picea sitchensis | reverse complement strand
GTAAAAAAATATATAAACAATAAATTTTATATTATGTTAATTATTACTAATATCATAAAAAAAAATTATGTTAATTATTACTAATATCATAAATAAATGATTAAAAAATAACACATTATTACAAAAGATTATTTAATTTATCTTTAAAAAAAATAATAATTAAAATATGAAAATAATAAAAATAAAATAAAGAATAGTCAAAATGTATAATTAAAGTATTGATATTTAAATAACTTTTAAAGTATAAAATGATTTTTTTTCATTATTCACAATTATAAAATCACAATAGATTTGTTATAAAACATCATTAAAAAATTGAAATGGTGACTTGTTATATGATTTTTAATGAGAGTATAATGACTTAGGGGTGACATTATCTAGACATGTAGAATACTCAAAGGTATCTTGCTTTTCTACATTCACTTTATTTACTTTGCTAATTGACTTTATTAAGTTTCCTATTACTTATTTTAACTATTTATTTCATTATGTAATCATATTCTGATACTTCAATTATCTAGTTGCATCTTCATCTTCCTTGTTGTCTTTTCATCTTTTATTTTTGATTGTTTAACATTTATGTATTTGGTCTCCTTTCATCCTATGTGGTTTACTTTTACATTAATTTGTGTAGTAATACTTATGTTGATTTAAGCATAATTCTTCATTTTTTAATCTACAAGGTTTTGGTTTTCTTTTGTATGATAACGCTATTTGACTTATCCTTAAGCAATCTTATTTGGTTTCAAAGTGTCTTATTAATTTGTCTTATGTGCATTTCTAGCAAGCTTTCTTTAAAGTTTTGTTCTACCTCAGTGCTTCACAATGCTTACTCCAAATTTCTTTGCACATACAAGCGATGTCACACCCACCTTATTTCTTCCTAACTTTTATGCTTCCTTTTTTACTTTGATACCTGATTTTCTTGTTTATACATAGAACTTTGGGTACTTCTATGCGAAATAGGTGGATTGGTCACTATGGTGTCTTTGGTATATGTATTTGTTGGACTATCTCTCCTACCATGGAAAATGTCTTCAGGAAACTCTTGAGGTACTTTTCCTTGCATTGTAAATGTTGTTGGATTACAACATGCACTTGTAACCTAAAGGAACTCTACCAGGCTTAACCCATGACCTCTAGGTGATCTCCACCTTAAAATTGGTCAATTCAAACCAAACAAACTAACCACTAAACTCATAAGAAAATAAATATTCAAATAATAATAATAATATGAATATATATAAATCAATTGCTATTGATGGAGAAGAGTAAGTCTTAGCCTAAAAGTTCTATATTTTGGCCATTTTTCAAGAATTTTTTCTGTTTAATTTTGCTAGATATCTTATTAGAAATTGTTAGACTTGCATATTTGAGTGGTTAAGTCTATATAATCGAAGTACCCCAAGGATTTTTCAACGAGATAAATACATTTATACATTCAAAATTACAATTTTTCATGTCACTAAATTCCAAAAAAAAAAAAAAACATAAAACTTTTAGATAACGCTAAAGATTACCTCCTAGTAGATCTCTAGGTCTAGAGATAGATCTAGATAACAGTGACGATGACCTCTACTACATTTTTTTTTTGACTCATGAAGTTCCTTTGAAAAAGACGCAATGAATAACGAAATAGAAATAATATTAAAAATGAATTCTACACATTAAGATTATTTAGGTATCAATAGAATACAGTATGGGCTTACATGAACCTTCTGAAATATTTGCACTGGCTTTATTAAGATGATTTGATGTTTTTTTGGTATAAAAATAAGATCGCGTGTCTTTACTATTGGTAAATAATTTTTTCTCCACTATGTATATAATTTTTCGGGAAAAAAGAAAAGAAAAGGTATGGCAATATTGTTTACTTTTATAAATGGGTTGAGTTACATAATTTTTCGGGACAAAAAGAAAAGAAAAGGTATGGGAATATTGTTTACATAATTTTTCGGGACAAAAAGAAAAGAAAAGATATGGGAATATTGTTTACTTAATTTTTGGGGAAAAAAGAAAAGAAAAGGTATGGCAATATTATTTACTTTTATAAATAGGTTGAGTTATATAATTTTTTGGAACAAAAAGAAAAGAAAAGGTATGGCAATATTGTTTATTTTTATAAATGGTTTGAGTTTGATTTGTTTAACTATACCAAATTATGGTTTATAGGAAACCTCTCACATAATATAATATATTAATTATAAGGGTGGAGATGTAACCTATTTATAGGGGCAAAATTGTTTACAAAGATTATGTTCATGATGATAATTCTGTAACCACTGGTCCACGCATGGAAGAATTCGGGAAGGAATTTGTGTGGTCAAGGGGATTAGGAATTGAGCATTCCCCTATAAAAACCAGAAGTTCTCATAAGAAACTGGCAGGAGTGGCTAGCACCTCTGGTGACAGTGATATTTTCGTTATTGATAGTGGGGCACTTAGAGCAATGAAGGCTCTAACAAGGGCCAAATAATGATTCTGTTGTCTTTGAATATCCATGGGGTAGGAGGCACCCTAAAAGCAGCCTCATTTCGGCATTTACTAAATACAGTTTGTCCTGAGATAAAAAAATTTACAGGAGACCCTTGTTACAGAACAAAAAGCGAGGGTTTTTGTGAATGTTTTTCGTCCTAACTGGGTTTCATGTGCCGTAAACTCTATGGGTACCTCGGGAGGGTTACTAGTCACCCGGGATCCCTCTATTTATGATCTGAAACCTCTACTTACTTGTGGAGTTATTTTATTGTCTGGAAAAGTTATTTCTACTCAATTGCAACTCTCCCTACTGAATGTATATGGTCCTTGCGCAGATAGGCGGTTATTCTGGGATAATGTGGCTGAAAGTGGTATTCTGTCAATAATCAAATTGATAATTGTTGGTGATCTTAATATAACTCTGTCTCCAGATGAAGTTTGGGGAGGCACTAATGTTTCTGGTTCTATGGCAGATTATTCCAAGTCTTTGCTAAGCCCAAAAAATCTTGTGGATATTTGTCCGGGCAAAGTGGTCCTGATTTGGCGAAATGGGTGTAAAGGGAATCAAGCCATTGCTAAAAGATTGGATAGATGCATCATATCAGAAGGCTTGTTAAGTGTTTGTGGTCTCTATCAATCATGGGTGGAGTACTCCTTCATTTCAGATCATGCGCATATTCTTCTACAACTAGAGACTTCTCCTGTGTATAAAGGCTTTCCTTTTAAACTGAATCCGCTTTGGGTACTGGAGGATGATTATAAGAATTTAGTCTATAAGGTGTGGAGAGATCCCAAGTTTATGTCTGAGCCCAGCGGTCAGCGAAGATTGATATGGAAGTTAAAGGATTTAAAAAGTAAGTCAAAAATCTGGGCCAAAGAACGAGAAGGAATAATTCAAAAGCGAATGGTTTCTCTAGAAACTCAGATTAAAGAAACTTTTTTAAATATAGTGGATGACAATTCACAGTCGGATCTGAAAATTTTGCTTGGAAATTTAGAAAAGGAAAGAAATAACCTCCTAAAATTTTCTGAAGAAAAGTGGCGACAGCGGAGCCGTGTGACATGGATCAAGAGTGGGGACAGTAACATAAGATATTTTCATCAGATTGCTAATTAGAGGCGTATACATAAGCATATTTGGGAAATAAATGATAATCAGGGGCAAAGTTGCACAGATCGGAGTACAATTAAAGTTGCAGCAGCAAAGTATTTCAGTAATTTCTATAAAGCTCGATCTGATTCCTTCATAAATGAACAGGTTCAACTATCGAGTCTCTTCTCTAGGAAGATAGATGATGCAAAAGCAATGATTTTATATGAACCGATTACTCTTGTTGAAATTAAAGAGGTTTTGGCTTTGTTCCAAAGAGACAAAAGTCCTGGCCTTAATGGCTGGACCATGGAATTCTTTATAACCTTCCTGGATTTGGTCGGAGAAGATTTGGTTCAAATGATTGAAGAATCCGGAAAAATGGGGTCTGTAATTGGAAGTCTAAATTCCACTTTCATGGCTTTGATCCCTAAAGAAAATAAGCCAACTTGCTTCGGGGATTACAGACCTATTTCCTTATGCAACCTTTGTTATAAGTTGATTTCTAAGGTCATCACAAATCACATAAAGCCTTTATTGTCTAGTTTTCTTTCTGAGGAGAAGCTAGGCTTTTTACAGGGTAGAAGAATCCAGAATGAAATAGGGACAACTCATGAGTGTCTCCACAGTATCTCAAAGAAGAAATCTAAATCCTTAGTACTTAAATTGGATTTGAAGAAAGCCTACGATTGTGTAGACTAGGATTTACTTCGGATGATTCTTTTACAAGTTGGATTTGGTACTCAATTGACTAGATGGATTATGTGTTGTGTAACATCACCAACCTTTGTTGTGTTGATAAATGGTGAAACTACCGAATTCTTTCGGAGTGGTCGTGGATTGCTACAAGGATGTCCTCTTTCTCCCTTATTATTCATATTGGTTATGGAAAGACTCAGTCTTCTCTTAAAAAAAAAAAGAGGAGAAAAAGCTTACAGGAATCAAAGTTTCAAGAATGTTAAATATTCTGCACCTGTTCTTCGTGGATGACGTATTAATTTTGACAAAGGCATATATTCAAGAATGGCTTGAAATTGAAAAACTCATTGTTATTTTTTGCAAAGCCTCAGGTCTCCAAGTCAACATTGCAAAAACAACTCTGCACTTTGCAGGGTTAACTGAATCGGATCTCTCCCCTTTCAAATTACTCCTTCCTTATACTTTTTCGGATCTTAAGATGGGATTTAAGTATTTGGGTTACTACTTAAAGATTGGTTCTCAGAGGGCAATGGATTGGAGTTGGTTAGTAGTTAAATTGGGCAGCAAGATTGGTCTTTGGTGCAATAATTGGTTATCTTTGGGGGTTCATTATATCCTACTAAAGTCTATCCTTGAGACCCAGCCAATATATTGGATATCCTTGGAGCTTATCCATCTGTCCATTATTAACCAAATTCGCAAGCTTATGTTTAATTTATTGTGGAAGGGAAATAAGGAATCCAAGCACTATCACCTTTATAGGTGGGATGTATTATCTCGGCCAAAATCCTGTGGAGGATGGGGTTCCGCAACTTAACCCACTTTAACACAACGCTAAATGCAAATACTCTTCGGCAAGTAATTACTCAGGAAGGCATATGGCATCGAATTATTAAGGAAAAATACCTATATCACTCTACCATTGAGAATTGGTTAAGAAATGAATCCTTCCACCAGAGATCGACTTCACGGATTTGGAACAATTTATTAAAATCTATCCATCTTATCACCCAATGGCTCAGCTGGATGTCGGGCTCAGGCCATCTCATTTCTGTGGGAAATGATTATATCATGGGTTTGAGAGACAGGTCTATCCTCTCTCGGTAGCTTATAGAACTTCTTCGAAAAGCAAAGATTTCGGTCTTAGCCCAAGCAATAAAGGTTATTAATTCTGCTGCATCATTTGGGAACTGGTTCGACAACAAGGATTTGGGATTAAGAGGCATTTTAGCTACAGAGTGGGATCAATATCTTAAAGCCCTCATAGGAGATGGTGTTAATATAAGTGAATCCCCAGATCAATTGTTGTGGACCGGAGGTAATTCATCCGGTCAATTTTCCGTTAAAAATTCATATTTGTCTTTTTATTCAACTTTTAATTTTCAGACTGTGGAGTGGAGAAAAAAAATATGGAAATGGGATATTCAGTTAAAGATTAAACTATTCATTTGGTTGGCCACGGAACAAAAATTATTAACTTGGGATATATTATAGAGAAGGGGTTGGGAAGGTCCTAGTCAATGTATCATATTGAAAGAAAATTTAGAGGATATTAATCACCTCTTCATTGACTGTATGTTTTCCAAAATGGTCTGGGATAGAATTAAGAGCATTCTAAATTTCAAGAGAAACTAGGAAGGTAAGGATTTATCCAATTGCTTTAATAAATGGACTAAAGATAAATCGATGGCTCCATCTCTTGCAGCAATCATCATCTGGTTTATATGTAACAAAAGGAATAGAGCAATCTTTGAAAACATACAGTCGTCTGTAAAAATTGTTTTCATTAAAGTGTTGGGTCTATATAAGCAACAGTCTTCATCAATCCCAAATGCTCCTATGAGAGATTGTAATATCCTTTACTTAGACGGTTATACTTTATCTTTCTTTGATGGGGCTTCTCAGAATAACAAGGTGGTGTGTGGGGCAGGGGGAGTAATCAAAACCTTTGACTCCCATGTGTTTAGATGGACTTTAAAAGGGGGCGAAGGCACCAATACAAAGGCAGAGTTGTTGGGGATATGGGCGACCCTCACCTTAGCCTCTCATCTATCTCTTCTGAAAATTCAAGCTTGTGGAGATTCCAGAGTGATTATTGATTGGTTAAATGGCAAAGCAAAACAACAGGGATGCTCGATAGAAGGCTAGAAAAGTAGAATTCAAGATCTCAAAAAGGGTTTCTAGGCTACTAGCTTTCACCATATCTATAGAGAATTTAATAAAGAGGCACACTAGCTATCAAAGTCCCCTCTCACAGATCCGAAGGGCAAGATTTATTATTACCAATGGAAACCTGGAGGAGCAAAAACTATGGAATATTTGTATTTGTTTTGATAATATCAAAGTCTCTTGAGATAGGAAATGAGTAATAGTATCAGTACTCATAAAGTATTCTTAAATTGTGGATGACAAAGTTTCTTTTTGGGTTATATTATCGATAAACTTGTATGCTTCTCTTAGAATAGTTGACTCGCTTTTTAGACAAGAATGTAAAAATGTAAAAACAATTATATCTTAATATAATTTTGAGCTAATTTTCATTTGGAAAAAAGTAGGAATGGAATATAACAAAGTGGAAAATAATGTAGATAGTTTTAAGTCTTAAATATAAAACAATATAAAAGAATTTAAATTAATATTATAATTAATTTCGTAAAATAAATTTAAATTGATCTTATAATTAATTTAATAAAGTAAATTATAATAAATTGAATAATGAGATGAAAGAGAAAGTTTTAAACATTTGAAATTAGTAAAATGTTTAGTTATTATTATTAGTATATAATTTTAATTTTTAAATATAAAAGAATTTAAAATGATATTATAATTAATTTTATAAAATAAATTATAATGAATTAAGTAAGGATATGAAAGAGAAAATTTTAAATATTTTAAAGTAGTAAAATGTTTAGTTATTATCACTCTTTGTACAAAGTTTTAATTTTTAAATATTAAAGATTTCAAGATAAAGTAATTGAATTTTGGATGTAGATTATAATTAAATAATAAGATGAAAAATAAAGTTTTAAAGAATCAATTTTATATTATATTAATTAAAATTTTATTATTACTACTTTCATAATAAATAGATGATCAAAATTTATCATTACATATTATCATACAATATTATTTAACTTATTTTTTTAAATGTAATAATTAAAATTATGAAAGATAATAATCAAATGTATAATAAAATTATTAATATTTAAGATATTTCAATTGTCTAGTTGCATTTTCATCTTCCTTATTCTCTTTTCATTTTCATTTCTTAATGTTCACTTTCCTTCCATGTGATTTCCTTTTACACTAATATTGTATGACTATACTCTGTGTTTTTAAATAAAAATAATTATTTCCTTTTAAAATTATGAATGTACATATCAAATCATGTTCAGTTTGCCACCTTCCATCCAAACAAGTGGAAATTGGAAACAAATGGCACCTTGTATCATTGCAGTTTGGAAGAAAATATCCTATTAGCCAAACATTTGGAAGCAGGCAGGGTGGAAGAATAGTATTGAGGTGGGAACTATATAAAACATGCAACAAAGTGCAGAGAAAATATGGAACATAATCCGAACATAACATGGATTAGGGAATCTGAATAGGAATATGAAAATCCACTATGTTTTTGCAAGAGAGAAACACAAAGAGCTATAATTAGAGTATGAAAAGAATAATAATCAAATGTATAATAAAATTATTAATATTTAAGATATTTCAATTGTCTAGTTGCATTTTCATCTTCCTTATTCTCTTTTCATTTTTCATTCTTAATTGTTTAACATTCACTTTCCTTCCATGTGATTTCCTTTTACACTAATTTGTATGACTATACTCATGTTTTTTTTTAAATAAAAAAATAATTATTTCCTTAAAAAACAATTATGAATGTACATATCAAATCATGTTCGAGGGGTTGCCACCTTTTCCGCCAAACAAGTGGAAATTGAAACAAATGGCACCTTTATGTTCTGGTTGGAAGAAAAAGAGAAAATATCCCACCTATTCCGCCAAACATTTGGAAACCAGAACAGGTGGAAGAATAGTATTGAGACAGAACTATATAAACATGCAACAAGAAGTCTGAAGAAAATATGGAACATAATCCGAACATAACATGGATTAGGGAATCTGAATAGGAATATGAAAATCCACTATGTTTTTTTTGCAAGAGAAACACAAAGAGCTTAAAGGATTAAGCATCAAAAGAGTCATTCAAACTTGTGCTTCCCTGAGGGTCGTCGTGAGGAGTGAAGACGTACTATTGCGCGTAGTTCAGGCAAAGTTGTTAACTTTGCCTGCTTAAGAGCGCTTCAAACATGATGTTGAGTTTGTTGCTGAGTGAAGTTTTCATGTGGATTTGATCCAACATGTCCCTTCACATCTCAAAGATGAGCTCCAGATGTTTTGGTGCCATGAATCAAATAGATTGTAAATCTTGGACCAGAGCTGAGGTGGGTGGTGGCGGCTCAGGAGGGAGGTCAACCAAAAGGATTTTCTTCTTGGATTATACAAGTCACCCCTTCGATGGCACACGTTGTAGCAGGGGTAGGGAGGTTGGTGCTAGGCTCGTCTTGGGGGCCCAGGACTGTGTAGAGGAGCGAATTTGGCGGCACCATAATTGGTTCATCTGTAATTTCCTCCTCTACATAGGCCATTGGAGGCGATATTTTCTCCCTATCACACCAAATCAGAGAGGTCGAAGAAGCCTGGGCAAGCATGAGGATGCACCGTTGCGTGTCTACATAGCTATACCAAGAAGGTTCTCTCTTAGGCTTTCCACACTCTCATGGCATAGCGGTGAGTGAAAACTAGACTGAGCTTAGCTTGGATTGGTAAGTATGGTGCCTTTACTAGATGTGTTTTGTGGGATGCCTCTCCTAACATTCACAACCAAATCCTTGTTGGAAGGCACATTGTATTTCATAAGTATGCCAATATTTAGTAGATCATGATGAAAGACAACGCCTCATTTAATTTTGTAAAATATCTAGGTAAATGGGATAATAGGGCAAGGTCTCAAAGTAAATTGGATGAGGGACAATGCTACTTTTCTTTTGTAGAGGAGGAAAATAGGTTTCCCTGAGTGGCATAGGGTAAAGGCCTGCCCTAAATGAGATGTGACAAGGTGGGGCTAATGAGGAATACATAAAATGGTGCCTCATTCTAACTATCACACTACATTTTTGGTAAATATACTAGGGATATCCAATCTTGAGCACTTGTAAGGGATGTAATGTAACCAACCATATGTTAGGATAAACTCGAAAAAATAGGGTGAGGGGAGAATGTAGGAAGATGTAGGCCATAAATTTGATTGCGGAATTAATCATTTAATCTACTTGCAACTATGATTAGGGTTTATGTTTGAGTTCAATTAGGTTTATTACAACAAGAAGTTAAATAACTAGAATAGTTAATAAACAATGAATACACTAAAAAAAACATTAGATTCATAACCCAATTTGTTTGATGATTAACCAATTAAAAAGGGAACCTAGGGATTATTTAAGCCTATGTGGTGATTCCTTAACTAGGTGTTGATTTAATTTACCCTAATGTACTCTACTGTAAAAGAAGCTAATTGGGTTTAAGTAAAAAAGAAACAACAAGAAGTAAGGAAATGTTATAACTTATTCTATGTACTAGGAAGGTGGTGATAGTCCTTAACTAGGCGTTGATTTAATTTACCCTAATGTACTCTACTCTAAAAGAAGCTAATTGGGTTTAGGGTAAAAAAGAAACAACAAGAAGTAAGGATATGTTATAACTTATTCTACGTACACATGTACTTCTAACTTAGAGGAACTCTACCAAACTTGAACCCATAACCTCTTAGTAATCTCCACATTGAAACCGGTTGGTTCAAACCAATTGAGTTAATTCACTGAGATCACAAGAAAGCATACATGCAAATAAAGGTAAGAAAATAGTGTTTATATGTATGAACCAAGTTCCATAGATTGAGAAGATTACCTCATCTACTACATATTTTTTCTCATGAAGTCCCTTTGAGAAGGAGACAATGAATGACCAAATGTGTCCTTTGAGAAGGAGACAATGAATGACCAAATGTGTTGGGACCCAAGGGAGGGTTCCTTAACTAACCAAGACCCTGACTATTACATGCGGCCTAAGATAGATAGGAGGACAATGGTGTCATCATAAGGTGGTTCATGTATGATTACATTATGAATATCCACACACTAATATTCAATGAGATATGCATATGGTTCATAGATGTAGAAACCATATACCACGTTAATATGTTGTCAAAGACCAATATAATGGGAAAAGCTAATATATTGCAATCTTCAATAGGAAAGACTCTCCAATGGATGAATTCTTGTAAGAGAAGACTTAATATGTTTAGGACATGTTCCAATACAATAAGAAAAAAACATGATCCCAAAATAGATACTTTCAATTAATTAAAAACTCTATATGATTAAACATTACTTCCAGAAAAATTTAAATTAAAATCTCATTAAATTTATTTTAAAATGACATGCATCTAAAATAGATGCTCTCAACTAATAAAAAAAATCTCTATACAATTAAACATTGATTTCAAATATTTTATATTTAAATCTTACTGAATTTATTTAAAAAATTGACTGATTCATTTTAATTATATGTAATAATGTTTATTTGTTTAATAAAAAAGAAAAAATAATAAATAACATTTCATTATTATTTATTTGGTTAATTAATGTCACAATGTTGAAAATTAAGTCTACAAATTACAAATATTTTAAAAGGATATTAATAGAATACAATATAGGTTTACATATTTGCATTGACTTTATTGAGATTATTTGATGGTTTTGTATAAAAATAAGATTATATATCTCTACTATTTGCCATTTTTTTCCACCATGCATATAATTGTTTTGTGGACAAAAAGGTAAGGATGTATAAATAGTTATATTGTTTAATTGCATAAATGAAGTTGAGTTTTATTTGATTAGTTATAAGAAAGTAATAATGTTTTCATACATCCTTATTGCAGTGCTTCTTGAGTTGAGGGTTGTTGCAATAAGGATGTATGAGAACATTATTGTTATGTTTAAAAACACTGAGGGATAGTCGAAATAGATTAACTACATTATTGGAGTCAAACAAGGATGTCTCTTGTCCCCTACCCTTTTTGGCATACACATTGAAAAGTTAGAAGATTGCTTGGAAAAAGCAAGTTGTGTCGCCCTACTCTCACTGGTATAGTCATCAATCTTCTTATTTATGACGATGATATCGTTCGTATGGCAAGGAGTCCCCATGATCTTGAAAACCAACTAAGAATCCTCAAGGATTTTTGCTCCAATATGGGTATGACTGTTAATACTGATAAGACTAAGGTCGTGTTTATTAAATCCAATAAGATCACTTATGATACCTTTGTATATGAAAGCAACAACTTGGAGGAAGTGACTTCATACAAATATATTGGAATTGATATTCACCATAAGCTCAACTGGAATTATAGCATTGATGAAAGGATTATTGGGGGATGAAAAGCTTATTATGGGCTTGAAAACAATTGTAAACCAACCGATCTTTGGATTTGGGACAAGAAGAAACTCCTCTTTGAGACTCTCGTTACACCTGTTATTCTTTATGGATGTGAAGTCTGAGGATGTAGTATCTCTCGTGAATCCTGGAGAAAGATAGAGCACATACAAAAAAAAATTATAACCTATAATCTCAAAATTAAAGGAAATACGCCATGTCCCATCCTCCTCTTAGAAACAAGCCTCTCCCCCATTGAGAGAATGACTATGACTAGATACCTAATGTATAAGAACAAGTTAAACAACATGGAAGACAAGAGGCTTCCTAAAATTGCTTCAAAATTGAGTCGTAACCACCAACGAGGATGGATGGAATAAAGATGTCTGGTCTTGGCTAAACTATTGGGGAATCATCGAAGACACCATTTTGCAGAATAGAGATACTATTAAAAATATCATCAAATCAAAATTTAAGGAGAAAATGTGGTGTGATAAAGAGTTAGAGGGAAAAATAAAATTAAGGTATTATAAGGATGTAATAAACCCTAATCTAGAAGATCAAAATTATCTATCTGTTTTGACAAGTGTAAAGAAAAAAAAAAGCATTGCTAAGATAAGAACAAATTTTCACGAGCTTCATAGTGAAACTGAGCATTGGTCAATTCCTAAAATGCCATGGGATGAAAGAGTGTGTCACATTTGTGACACTAAGAAGGTTGAAGATGAAAATCACTTTCTCCTAGATTGTCCAACCTATACCCAGATTAGATCTCATTTTCAAAATGTTTGTCACACTACCAACCTTCCTAACCTCTTAACTCAACAAAACTATGGTGATCTTGAAAAGCTTCTCTTAATGCTTTTCGAGCACATAAACAAAATTCTAAAGAAT
>SNQJ01S0034086.1:56324-78864 GCA_010110895.2 Picea sitchensis | reverse complement strand
GAAAAAAAACACTCAAACCTTATTACAATTCATTTTGTAACTCATCGTGGGTCTTGCTTCTTGGTCGCCTAAGAATATACACGAGTTATTATGTGTTGGAAAAATTGCAAACAAAGTGTATTCATGGGTTCAAAAATCACCAAAGAGAAGTAATGAACTTAATGATTTGCTTAAAATTATGCAAATCGATATTCTCGATGTTCTACAGATACACTCAATAAGATGGTTATCGAGGGGATAAGTTATTATAAGGCTTGTGAAGCTTATGCCATGATTTTAGCTTTGTGGAAAAATAGAAAAAAAAGAAACTTCATCATGGTATGATAAAACACGAATTTACTCCATTCAATTTTGTTTTCATATGTTGGGTGATGTGTTGGGTGAATTGAACAAGCTAAACAAGACTTTTAAAGAAGAAAATGTAGATATTACAAATATTGGCTTGGCTCTTGAAGTAACTATAAGTACATTGTCTAGATGGTTTTGGAAAAGAAACATTTGTGGAGAAGGAACAACATATCTTTCAAAATTTTAAGTGATTCTCAATATAGATATATTGAAATTAAAGATGAAGGGGTAGTTATAGATAGACATGAATTACAATACATTTCTATACCAATTATGGGCATTGATTATAGTGATATAAGAAACGAACCATGAAACCTTGTATTGAAAGAACAGAAGAGAGCTGCCAACAACTCACAGTAGGTTATATTGAGTCTCTCATAGACTCTTTGAATGAAAGATTCCCAGTCTTCCTCTTTTCAGTACAGCAAAGGTATTTGGAGTCATTGTACAGCAATTGCAGGAAAACCCATAATTAGTGAAAGAAAAATTCAAAGTTGGCTTTAGAAACTCTTTCAACATTCTTTGACATACCATATGGGGATATTGGACTTGTCCCTTTATTTGATGTTAAAGCTTGTAGAAGAGAGTTGCACCCTTTTGTTGATTCATTAAATCTGGCTTGTGAGGGGTTTTCAATGAAAGAAGCATGGAAGGTCTTTCGTAATGCAAAACTATGGCACAAAACTTATCCTCATATGATGAAATTATGGCAAGTTGTGCTCACTATTCATGCAAGTACAGTGGATTGTGAAAGATGATTTTCTAAACAAAACATCATTAAGGACATTCGAAAATCAAGGCTAGGGTTGGATACACTAAATGCACTAATGAGAATATCTTTGAATGGTCCCGAATTATCTAATGTGGATTGGAACATAGTATATGGGATATGGAGAGATACAAAATCAATAAGACTTCTTGACCTTTGAGAGTTGAAAGTTGGTTTTGTATCCTTTGAAATTGGAAGTTAATGGTTATATTGCAAAGTAATTTTTAATGTGTATGTAATCTTGTGGATTATGTTGAGTGGAGGATTCATGCCAAGATGTTTTTTAGTATTCTGAAATTTTGACTTGAAGAAATATGAACTATAGTTGCAATCTACAGTTGAAGAACTTTGGTTATAAGCAGAGTGAACAAAAGGAGTATGATGCTTTATATTCACTTGAAAATTATTTAATTGGTTAATAGTTTGATAATATTTGGATATAGGGGATATAAATATTTTGTAAATTCTAGTTAATGATCTTGAGAAACTTATTTAGAAATATGTTTTCTTGGGGATGTATGTCTGGGTTTGACAATTTTGAGCCAGGTGTATGGGTAAAAGTTAACATTAATAACTTTAAATGGTAGGAATTGGATGATATAAATACAAAAGACACTTTTGGGATAATAAAATTGTTCTCCTTAACTTTAATAGGATTTGAGGGGTCTATCTTTTTAATTTTTTTAGTAAAGAAATATAATCCATTGTTCACGCGGTATTACACCACTTTTCTTTTGTTTAGGAGTTATTTACAGAAGGGTTGCTTCTTTGTGTTCCATAATATTTGAAGCATAATCTTATGTGTTTCCATACTCTTTGAAATTTTGTGAGTGGAATTCCTTGCCAAGATGTGTTTTAGTATGTTGAATATTTTACTTGAAGAAATATGAAATATAGTTGCAATCTACAACTAAAGTGATTATAAACAGAGTGCAGAAAAAGAGGTAACATTGCTTTATATTGAGTTGAAAAATATTTAGTTGGTTAATACTTTTATAATATTTTTCCACTATGTTGTCAAATTCGATATAGAGCATATAAATATTACATGGAAATCTAGTTGCTGTAAATATATTTTTTGCTTGGGGATGTGACAATTTTGACCCTATGGATGGCTAAGTGTTATGTTATTTAAATAGTAGTATTTTTGATGATTTGAATAGGAAAATACAAAGGTGGATTAGAATTGATATTATTGTTGTTTTTATGGTTTAGAGTTTATCATTTAAATTTTAAATAGAAATTCTAATTGGGTGTTCATTGTTGTTGTTACAACTTTTTGTTTTACCGTTGTTCAGTGTGTTCCATAATGTTTGAACTTATAACCATTTGCTAGGATGCCACATTTAGAGATATACTCACTCAGTTTTGGGGGATTACCTTGAGGGATGAAGATTAGGCTTGCATTTGAAGCTGCTTTTGTAAAATTTGAAGATGAAGGTGTTGCATTTAAAATATTTCTTTTTGTAAAGATCTCAGGTGAATAACTCTTTAAAATTTTGAATTGATTGTACTATGTAATATTCAACAATGCTTCATTTTGATAATACAAGTTACTACAAAATGTTGATTTAATTATTAATGTTTTTGTTGAGTGTGTTTTGGGTTATTTTTTATTATAGAAAAATTATTCTCGGCGTGAAAATTTGTTATCATAGTAAAATTAACATATAACATAAAAAATTGACACTTATGAAATCTACATAAAGCAGTAAAATAGCCAATTATGAAAAACAAACACACATCATCAAATTTTACACTTAATTAATGTAAATTTGAAATTCCGAAAAGAAAATTTTGGAGTACAGTGTGTACTATGTAATATTCAACAATGCTTCATTTTGATAATACAAGTTACTACAAAATGTTGATTTAATTATTAATGTTTTTGTTGAGTGTGTTTTGGGTTATTTTTTATTATAGAAAATTATTCTCAGCATGAAAATTTATGATGATAAAATTAACATATAACATAAAAAAAATTGACACTTGTAAATCTACATAAAACGTAAAATGACAGGTATGAAAAACAAACACCTGTCATCAAATTTGCACTTGACAGGTAATGTAAATTTGAAATTCCAGGCCTGGGTATGACGACCGGCTGAGCGTTCTACCTTTTGGAGCCGGGTGCCTGGTGCCCGAAACGTCCCATCGGGTTCCAAAAGGTAGAAGCGTTAACTTACTCCTATACGAGAGCACACATATCCTTTAAACGCTGACAATTTATTAGGGCGATGAGAAGCATTATTAAACTTCCCATGGATTTCAACCGTCCTAGAGAGGAAGATAGAAATAGATGGGCCAGAGTGCAAACTCAGCCACATCAAAGCATTTGAATGTGCCAGAACTTTAGCTGAATTTAAATGAAATGCTTCTCAGTCAACATAATATTCCACTTTGTAAAGAATTATTCAATTCATTAAAAATTTGTATAAATTGCATGATTTACATTATTCTTAAAACCTAGGCTTCGCTCAACCACCTTTCCATTTATATGAATTTATATTCACAATAGAGCTCGATTATATTAACACATTCAATTTTCCAATCACCCTTAAACCATTTGTCATTTGAACCACAATACATCACAAAACCAATCTTTAAACCAAGCTTGATAAAATATTTTAATCTTCACACAAAAAACTACATGGTCAATCGAATGTAATTTTATCGACTACTTATTGAAGAAGGTTTTATGCTCGAATCCAAAAGGCCAGCATAAGAATTCGATTTTGCTTGAAACGATTCCAATCACTACGTGAAGGAAAACACCCATTAACATGACTCTAGTGTTCATGGCTGCTAGGAGGACGTTTCCTGTGGAAACAGTTATATTATAGATGATCTTATAGATTAAGGGAACCTCTCTCAACTTTTCTACTACTATTGCTTCTATTACCCTGGCTCTGGAAATGTTACTAAAACTATTTGTACAATCATCTCATATTATTCCAATCTTTGAATATTTGATCACATCGGCTTTGAAACCGCTGGAGTGTCTGCCTCCATGTAAATATATTTTACATCTGCAACTTTAACATGAGATATAATTCTGCATGATTACTTTTTCAGTTATAATATTGTATGCATTTCCATAACTTCTCTTAAACCTCTAGCCAGTTTTATCCTTCTAAATTTGCAAAGGTCGTCATCACTGAACCCTATAATTTCAAGTTTCTATAATTCAAAAGCTTATTATTAATCCCTGCTTCCAACCAGTACTATAGTTTTTGGTCACTTAGTTTTTTGGGTCACATAGTCAAACCACATACTAATTCACCCAAATGTCACATAGTCAAACCACATACTAATTCACCCAAATTTCCAAAGTTTTTGAAAGCTTTCATCCAAGGACTTTCATCAAAAGACTATACTTTTATCTCACATAGTCGAAACTAAGTTGAACACATATTAATTCACCCAATTTTCCAAACATTTCCAAAATTTCAAGGACATGGTCAAACTAAGTTGACCACATATTAATTAACCCAAAATTCTTAACATGTTTAAATATTTTATGAAACTCAATAGGTTCAATGCTGAATGGGGAAAAACACATTTGTGAGTGGCCACATATAGTTAGTCACGATGCCTACACGATTTCACAATGCTACAATTGGTCACGATGCTTAACATGCTACTCTAGCCCTTCAACACCTCTCCATCGCTATTCTTGCAGAAGGCTTACTAGTGAGACATAGAGCTTTAGAGCTTTAGAAACAAAAAAAGAAGTGAGAAAGAAAGAAATATTTTGAAAAACATCTACTTAAAAGTCATGGGTTTAATGGGTAGGTAGACTTTCTATCTATGTATATTAGGAAGGAAATGATGCTAAGGATGTTCGATGCCAACATGCAGACCAATATCTACACTGTAGGACTCTTTATATAATTTTATTCATTGTTTCCTATCTAAATTGTTGGACTCTTCACATGATTTCCTTTGTTGTCTAGGAGAAATATTGGACGTCACATCATCTTCCACCTCATGTTATGCTTGCACAAGGTTTTATACTAATGATGAGACATAGAGATTCAGAGTTATAGAAGCAAAAAAGAGAAGTGAAAAAAATAAAATAAAAATGCCAACAACATATGCTTAGCAAAGTCATGGGTTTACCTGGCCACCTTCACATAGATATGTAGGCATAACTTCTATATAGAATGGATTTCACAACATCTTTTGTTGGTTTTTTATATGTTTCTCAGATCTTGATAGTTATTTCCTTATGATTACAAACAAGATTTACTTTTATATCACAATCATCATAGAATAATTATACACTGAAAATCTCAACTACAGCAATACAACGAAAATAGAAAGATCTAGAAATATTAACCATGCACAATAGCCACAAGAACACAAGAGTTTATCCCGGGACACCCAACCTTGGGAGAAAACCCAATAACCTTTCTATAGAATAATTCAGTCCTTTTTATAGAATAGTTGTTGATCTGTGGACACACATCCCTCTACTCTCAACGACCCAGATTAACTTTGTGAATCTAACATTCATGAGTTTTGGTGTTAGACCACCTCTATTCTCCCGAAGTTGGACTTCGCCAAAATACTTAGCACTACCCCTTCACTAGGTTCGATCTAACAACCTGAGAGTGATTCCCAATGGATTCCCAGATAGACGACCCTCAACAATTCACGACTTCGACTATTTTCTAGGATTATGGAGTCATTTGTCTCGAAGCTCCGAATTCCCAGAGTTTCGAAGCCAGGATAGCTTCCCTCCTTTCACCTTAGCGAGGGATTTCCAACTCCTTGTGTACACTGTAGAAATAGTTGGCTGACTATTAAAATGAAATGAGCCAATCCTGTATTTATACTAATCTGGGTGCTAGTTTGGGGTTGACTTCTTATTTATTGGTCTTCAATTTTATTATTATTTTTCCAATGGGGCCGAATTCTCTTCCTAGGTCTTCAAATTCTTCCTGGGGCTTCTGTAATGGTATAGATGGGTCTTCTTGTACTTTCTTATGGAGAATGACTGCCCGAAGTTGCAAATATCCAACACTCCCTCTCAACGAGGGAGGCATTCTCCACACTTTAATTTCTTCTGTCATAGAAATGTTGTCTTCATGATCCATGTTGATGTGCCATCTCCACACATGCATTCCATCCCGGAATATGCATGTGATAACATCTCGAGTCCATTCACTCCTTGACAAGAGAAGAACTACACCTAGGCCATTCATGACTAGCAGAGCCCCATGACTGAATGAATCATTACCCTTGGTCATATGAGAACTAGCATAGCCATGTGCAAGACCAATCTGGGATAATTTCTACCTGATGTTTATCTAGGCCACTCACCACTAACAAAGCCCCATGGATGACTGAATCATTCTCCTTTGGTCATATTAGCACTAGAATATCCCAGTGCATGACCAATCTAGGAAGAATGTATACCCGAACATGGATAACATCAACATACCTGGGGCATTCACCACTAGCAGAGCCCCGTGAGTGAATGAATCATTCTCCCTTGATCATATTAGCACTAGCATAGCCCTATGCATGACCAATCTGGGAGAAAGTCTGCCCGATGCTAAAACTTCAACACTCATCACTAGCCAAATCAACATGGCTAATCATGTGTATCATCTTCCTCATCCAAATCAGCATGACCACTCTGGTAGGATATCTACAATCTTCTCATCTGTGGATAAGTACTGGAGCTTCATTGCTCCCTTATGTACCACGTCTCAGATGAAGTCTTGAATTAAGCTTCTGAAGTTGCACAACTTCATGACTTCAGACACTGGCTATTCATAGTCCGTCTCTATTGTACTGAGTGCTACCGAATCTTGTTGTAATACACCCAACCCCTTAAGTGCCATTTTAAGGAATGGGGCATCAAAATTTTGCTAACACACCCAACCCCTTAAGTGCCATTTTAAGGAATGGGGCATCAAAATTTTGCTTTCCTTAAACATATTGAATCCTTTGTTTGAGGTCTTCATCCTTTTCTACTCACATGTAGCATTCTAATGACTGCTACCAGGCTCAAATCCAAGCTCTGGGTTGCAAGTTATGGCCTCCCGAAGCTCTTCGATTTTCATTGGTCGAGGGACACGTTGCATCCACGTGGATCCATCTCCTTCGTACCATCCTCAAGCTCTTATATCCACGGTGGAAGTCCATCCACCGTCCAATCCAACAACGAGATTAAATCCTCATCTAACACACAGGCTAGAGGAGAATTTTGTGTTTGGTGCTTCGGCGTTGAACGTCTCTTTTATTTTTCAAAACACATGTCCTTCGAATCCCTGAATTCCCAAACTCTCGAGGTGTTTCCATGTAGCTCTGGCCTTTGGCCCTTTTGGGAGCATATGTTCTAACATCCCAAGTCTCCTAGAGTTCCGAACTCCCGACGTTCCGAAGGAGCTCGACAACTCTCCACATGGCTTCGACCTTCGGACCTTTCGGCTTGTCCTCGACACTACACTCCAAACCTCTGGAGTCCTAAAATCCCATACTCGTGAAGGGTCCACCTCACACATGGTGGCGTACTAGATATGAAGGAAAATACAAGTGGGTCCCGCATACTCCTCCTGCCAAATGGACGATGCGGTAAGTGCAGGTGTGATACGAGGCAAGGAAGAGATGACACATGGCCCCTTCAGTGGCTGACACGCGTTGCATGTTAATGGGCCTATAGGGTCTGCAAAATGCACGAATCCAAGTGACATGTGGCACATTGATCATGGTTCCACATCACCCTGGATAACTTCACGGTGCCACGTCACTACGGACGGATAGCCTTCCAAGACATTCAATCTCATGGTCCAGGTGTGTCCATGTAACCCCTGGATCTATGGCTTTCGTTACTTCGTAACTTTAGTGTTTGGGGGATCCGTGGTGTGACTTCCTCCTTACTCCCATAGTGGTATCGGGATGACCATGACCTAGATCTGATGGTCGGGGGAGGTCCCAAAGATTTACTAGATCTACGACCCTTTTCACTTTGCAACTTCGATGTTCAGGGGGGTTCTACCCACTCCACACTCATTTCCTCCCAGAGTAGTACTTCCCCAAAGTGTTGTACATTAGTCCTTCCTCTTGGTTGATCAGACAGTTGAGAAGGATCCTAAAGGGTCCTTAGATCGATGATCCACATTACTTCGCAACTCTGGCATTTAGGATTTTTTACGTGTAGTTTCCATCTTCCTCCCATAGTTCCAAACTCCGAACCACTCCCTATCTATCACCATGTGCACCTAGCATCCATGAACATGATTTACTCCGACTTGTGGAGCTTTGGGGAAACTTGCGCGCTCTTCTGTTTGCACTTTGATACTACCAGATAACCAAACTTATGGATAGTCGTTGATCTATGGACACACGCCCCTCTACTCTCAACAACGTATATTAACTTCGTGACTCCAACATTCATGAGTTTTGGCGTTAAACCACCTCTATTCTCCCGAAGTGGGACTTCGCCAAAGTACTTAGCGCTACCCCTTCACTAGGTTCGATCTAACGACCTAAGAGCGATTCCCAATGGATTCCCAAATCCACGGCCCTCAACAATTCACGACTTCGACTATTTTCTAGGGTTGTGGAGTCATTTGTCTCGAAGCTCCGAATTCCCAGAGTTTCAAAGCCACGATAGCTTCCCTCATTTCATCTTGGCGAGGGGTTTCCAACCCTGGGTCATATGGAACCTTATCAAATTCCAGGGGCTACACTCAGCCTTTAGCTGAGATTTGATTAAGGTCGGGGCATGAACTTGTGGTCTCCTGGGCAGCTAGGTTGAAGGGTGCACCTTCTAGTCATTGGACATAACTTCTAATTTAGGGACAGAATAATCTCGAGTAATCAACGAGACTGTGGCAGCCCCATAAAGTTTTCTCCAACTATAGAACTATGAGGTAACTCCCTAGGGAAAACACCTCGAGGTTTTTTTCCGATCAGACCAGAGGCCAAGATTGGTTCCTTAAAATCATTCAAACGCAATATTTTACAAAAATATAGTAAACACCATTATCATCAATTTCACACAAGGCACAAGTTATCATGTTTACAAATAACCAAATCCTACATTTCAATTCTAGTATACATGGAATAAAAATACTTATCTATTACAGTCAATCAACAACCAACTGATTGTGGATGTTCTCCTTTCCACCCAACCATAGGCTTAGAGGCATTCATTCTTAGCACTCTTGCCAACCCTGTGCCAAGCCATGATATCACTACGGAACTTTCGTAGTTTTTCAGAGGTTATTTCTCTGTCACGGTATCTACGAGGTTTATCATATGCCTCCTCAGCATCAAGTTCCCAGTCTCCTACTCGGGTCAGGTTCTCTTGTAAATTCTCAGAGATATTTTCTACTGTTCTCTCCATTAACTAGAACAACTTATCAAGATTTTAGTTCTTCTTCTTAGCTGGAGAGCCTCACGCGCTCTTCCTCTTCCCGTGTGTCTTATCTTGTCTTCCTTTGCATGTGTTCTTGCACTCATTTCTCCTACTTGGGAAGGTTCTAGGCCTTTCATGTTCCTTCTGTCAGAAGGAAACTCGGGTCAGTCTGGGCCTGCAGGAAAAACTGCCCTCTGTGGTACTTCAGGATGACTTTTTTTTGTCTCCCCGGCCAGACCCTCCATGCTTCTCTTCATTGGGGTATTTTATTGTTCAACCACCAGTCACTTTCTTATTAACTCATTCCTCCTTATGATCAGGATGAGGCTTACTATCTCATCAAGGGGAAATTTGGGTCATTTTGACACAATTGACCCTCTCTATTATTTCCTCTAGTGATATCATAGCCAGTACTTCAAGGATTCACCCCCACATTTAGTTATTGGCAATCTAAATAATAACACATTTACATTGTTCCCATGCCATAGCATGGTGATCATAATAAATGATTAATTATAGGTTGGAGGAGACAGGGGTGTTACACCTGCTTCCAGCTTATCCCAGAAATCGTATTTGATTCCAAGATGAAGCAACACCCTGAGGTGCTCAATATGTCTACTGCAATCATGCTCAATCAGAATCAGTATATCTCTGCAGCCTCACTTCATTACCTGAGACAAACCATATTCAACTGTATCATGCTTCGTTGCCACCCACTCGAACTGCCTTGGATGAAACTAAATACTGGCTCAGGGTGATCACTATAAAGAAAATATTTGGCCTGACATTAACAGATACATCAAGGATCCAATCAACTACATGTACATTGTGAGATCCACCAAATCTGAATCTGAAGTAGAATCACTCAACTTCTTCAGATTTGTCATCATAGGTGTAGTCATGGACTTGCAATCGATCATATTGAATCTCATCAGTATCCCATGAATGAGTAATATATCATCTGATATCATCAAACCTCTAATCCCATAGTACATTCGACCAAGATCCTCCATCTCGAAATTTGAGGCCAACTCCCTCTATCGCTGGAGTAAGTCATGTTGTCTAGTCTTCCTCACTAGCTTCTCCCTCTGTGACTGAGACAAAATCCATACCCATTCCTCTTGACTGATTTCCTCCTCTGTCACTATAGCAATATCACATCTCCTAGAAGCCTCTTGCCTCTGAAGCTTCTATTTGGCCTCCTCATTTCATGACACTTGTCTGTCAGTCCTGAGAGATGTCTCTCTCCCACCTAGATCTGGGGGGGGGGACTCCCTCTGAATGATTATCTCTCTCTTGAGCCAACCGAATCTCTATGAGATCAAGATCACTTTGAGTTTGTACATTCTTAGTTAAAACCAAGCTCATCAAGTATCCATCGATTATGGAGTACCATGCTCCCTATGAAACATGACTCCCTTTGAGTCTGTACAATCTTTGGAGACATCTTCTCCCTCTGCATCTTCTGAAGTTTGATCTCCAATGAATTGTACTGGGAGGATGCTCATTTTTATAGAAAGATTTGCCTCATCCCATGCAATATTTCATAGAGGGCCTTTTTCCAATTCCCCATGCAGACTTGAAGTCCCTTTTTTACAAATCCCAGAGCTAAAAATATAATTTTTCCACATATACGCACCTTGCCTACTATACAACATGTGTATACGCAAGTTGCACCACTACAACTCGCGTACATCGTGAAATGTGCCCAAAATTAAAAAATGGTGTCGGGTTTCCATGTCACGTCACGAGATCGATGATCCTTGGCCTTCCATATACTGGAAACGTTCTGACTTGGCCCTTCAATTCCACTTGAAGGCTATAAATGGGACAAATCCGAGCTATGGAAAAGAGGAGAAAGAATTCAACTTTGAGAGCAAAGTTACTTTGGAGGAATTATTCACTTCACATTGAGTCTTCATTCCTTTATCCTTTAAGTTTGAACACATTGTTCATCCCCCAATCTCTTCCCTTACTGATTGAGAACTTCATTGTCTCTCTTACATGAGCTTTCCTTTGGTGTAGGATTGAAGTGGTGGAGGCCCAGCTGGAAGGAACTTATTTTCTTGGTTCCAAACCGTGCCGACACGGAAGTCTGTAACTCATTCACTTATGTTGATTATATCTTTATAGAAATACTCTTTTCTCGTCCAATTAACATCTTGCAAATATTTGAATTATTATTCCATGGGTGTATTTGTTATGAATGTTGATGGATTATTCTATTGAATGTGCTAACATCATATATTATCACCATATGCTTGCATTGCTTGGTTGTTGAGGACTAGTTGCAGCTATATTGCTTTGGGTCAAGTGCTCAACGATGGACAACAGTCGTGGCTAGGGGAAAACCAAAATAGATGGAACGACACCCATAAATCAACTTTAATCTCAAATATGCTATATAAATGAAATGCTAACAAGACAAGGCTAGAAGCCTACCTCATATGGACGTTCGAAGAAGACCACCATTGAGCACATGACCCAAATATTTATACCTGCAACTTGTCCTCAAAAACCAAGATACACAAACATGTGGTGATAATATACAATGTCAATATATAAATTAGAATAATCCATTAACATACATGACAAATACACACATGGAAAGTAATTCAAATATTTGCAAGATATCAATTAGAAGAGAAAATAGTATTTCTATTAAAGTAATCAACATAAGTACATAGGTGACAAACTTTTGAAACGACACATATCATAACCGAGAAACTAAGTCCCTCCAACTGGCACTCCACCACTTCAATCATCTGTAAAGGAAAGCTCACATGTTGGAGTCAATGAAATTCTCATCACAAAGTAGGAAGAGCTTGGGGGTTGAACACAAGAAGTTTAGAATTTCAAGGACAAAGGGATGTTGACTCAATATGAAGTGAAATTTCTCCAAAGTGTTTTTACTCTCAATGTTGAATTGTTGATTAGGCTTGGATATGGCTCAATTTATATCCTCCAAATGGAATTGAAGGGTTGAGTCGGAGCATTTCTAGTGGATGGAAGGTCAAGGATCATGGATCATGTGAGTCGTGACATGGCATGGAAACCTGACATTTGTTTTTAATTTTTGAGCACCAAACCCGATGTATGCAGGCTGTAGTGGAGCAACCGGTGTATACGCTTGTTGTATAGCTGGTAAGGCACGTATATTTACAAAAAAATGTATTTTTGGCTCTGGAGTGAACAAAAAGGGGACTTCAAGTCTACAGAGGGAAATGGAATTCCATCCAAGCAAGATGCATGGAGTGAGGAAAAATTTGTTGTAATAGATACCCCCTAATGTTTGAATTCAGAGGAGTATTTGTGATGGCCAAAATATATTATAATTCTCAGAAGTGGAGTAATGAAGACTCAACTAGAAGTACTAGTTACTCATGAGAATATTACAATCCATAATGACTTTGTACACTTGGTTTCCAATATGAATTACATTGCAAATCCATGTGGATATAGATAAAATAGTTGTTCATGGCCATGAATAGGAAATACAAAGTGGACATATGCCATAGGATGTTATAGTCAAGAACAAGACATAGTGGAGTCCAATCTCAAAATCAACTGAATATATCTATATATAATGGAGTACAATCTGATCTTCCATGATCAATGAAGTCTTTTAGGTACTGGTCCAAACAAAAAACAACATATATGGGATATTGTTACTGTAAGCTGGAGGTCTTCTACACTATCCTCTGAAGGTGCAAGTCGACATCATGTGAATAGAGGATTTGAGGTTGAACACAATGATAATTTGTTTGATTATCGATCGTTAAGGTATACCGTTAACAAATGAAAGACAACCCACCAATAATGAAATTAGGTGTCAAGGCACCAAGTACATTCCAAAACTGTGAATAAGGGTGTTGAGGTCGAACACTTGAAGAATCCATCGATCAAGAGACATTGATGTATTCCAAATTGTCGATGGAAGGATAACCTTCCACTGATGATTGCAAGCCTCTAGGTACTCATAAAACTGTAGGTCTCGTTTCCAGAATAGATGTGTTGAAGTCGATAGAAGGAGACCCATTGAAAGGAGAGAATTAAGGCATCTCTCATCATCCAACATGAGGTACAAATAAATATCTTGATGATTAGAAGGAGTTTGGATGAATAGGATGTTCACAAACAAACAACCATGTGCGTCTCTCGCATGCATCAGATGTAAGTAGTGCACAAAAAAGACCCTATGAATAACAACCAATAAGGAAAATTGTCGAGAAAGGAAAGGAAACCACCAATAGGGATAAAAAAATCCAAGGCATTGCACGAATCCCAATGTGTGAATAGATTTCTTTCTGTCGAACACAAGGGAAGCCCCCCAGTTAGCAACCAATGAGGAGATGTCATTTTTTGGGTTCAAGGTTACCTACCAATGATGAAAGTAGGCCGAGGGTGAAAGGTAGGACAACAACTTCATGTGGTTATGAGATACATTGAGGGTATGGATGACATGCAAAGTCAAGAGTTTTGAGAAATAGTCGACATAGGATTTAAACTTCCTTTGAACAAGAGCATGAGACATATGGATAAATCATGCAACATAGACTTGATAATGATCATTGATAAAAGTTTGCGGCACATGAGGAATCAAAAAATGTTCCATAGGGACTGGAAGAATAACCAGTCAGAGGAGTAAACTCTAAGTAATGAGCTCAACTTCCTAAGGTCATGCTAAACCCAAACTTTGGATGAAAATGGAATCAAAAGTTTGTGCTCTGTTCAAAGGCGACACGACTGTTGTCGATAAGAGATAATATTCTTTTCCCACCCATATTTTTTTGTTTTTTCATAAGAAAAGAAATGCTATGATACAGGAGAGGAAATCAATGTTGTGAGTAAGCGACTAGTTCCAAGCAATGGAACATACATATGCTCAATGCAAGGAAGTGCATGCAAGGTATGGACACTCGGGGGGATGTTTCCTCTACAGGTAAAGGGTGTCAATATGTAAAGGATATATGGAAGGAACTACTTGGATAGTGATGCAAATTGTTGAGGAAAGAGAATTATAACTAGAAAATGGGAACTAGAAATAGGCTCAACAATGCAAGCAGGATGATCGAATGAAATTACAACTTAACTCAAAAATGTCTTTTTTTCATAGATTTAGTCCCCTAGGCCCGAAAAAGTATAAAGTAATACCCAGGAGAACTCTTCTATCCAATGGTGACTAGAGTATTCATTTTTCGTAAGTAGACTACTTGGTCCAGAAAAGGGTTAAAATTATACGAAATAAACGTCCTTTCAAAACCATTTAACGAGTGTTAAAGAGACAAGCTCACTCAGAAATCGTTTCATTTTTTCGGGAGTTGAAAAAGAGATTAACCAAGACTCGAGGGGAGTCCCATAGGTAATAGTCAGAATGCTCATGAGTAAGAAAATGGGGTTAGAACACAAAGTCATATTGGGACTATGAGGAACTCCTGGTCCTATGGAATAACTTTTGCATGGGCACCAAATGAAAAAAAGGCTCTAACTAGGGTACCCATGTTTGGTAAGTCTCTACCACTTAATAATGACACTTCTAGTAGTAGTGATAAGGTTATTTGACACTAAGAAATGGGTTAGTACCTAGGGTGTATGAGTCACGGTCATAGGACGATGCAAAAATTCAAAGCGGAGTGAAAAACTATCTTATATGTTGGTGAAAGAATATCCCTATTGGAGGCACGAATGGGCGATATGACACTAGAAATCCATTAAAAACTCTAGAAAAAACCACTTAGAATCAAGCCTTTCCACTGGGCTATTAGTCCTTAAGGCTAAAAATAGAAAAGATAGGGAAAAGATAGGCCTTTACAAATTTTGGGCTCTCAAAGGAATGAGTGCTCAAGTGAGGTTGCTCTAGTTTCTGGTAAACTATTGGGATCCAGAGACAGAGGTATTCAACCTCGATGGGAAACCATTGAGGATTGAAGTGGATGACATATGCTTTATCACGGGATTTTCTCACTGAGGTGAGGTGGTGAATATCAAGGCTCGAGGGGCTAGAGGTGGTATGATTATGGAGGAGTACATCACCACCCACAATGTTGCAGACACAGATAAAGTAGGGAGCTAACTCCCTATCAGGGCGATGTAGAAATTGAGTCTAAATATCTTCGTGCTTGTACTCACAAGGATATCAGGGTCGACCTCGCTGTACCAGGAATCAAGGCCACTCATTTTCTATGCGGTGGAGTGTTTAAGACCCACTGTTTATGATTGGTGTACCTCACTGCTGGCCAATATGAAGATCTAGTTGACGGATTGCAAACAAGGGCGAATGAGGAATTTCAGATTTGCATCCATACTTTGTAGTTTTTTCTTTGAGGGGGTTCCAGGCTTGATCCCTGGAGTAGATATTACACCACACAGGTTGCACGATCCAACCATGTCACAGTGGACCGATATGATGAGGAGACTACGAGGTGGTAGGGTGCCAACCCCCTACAATGACGAGTTCTTTTTCTGGTGGCACTGACATGTCATATCCATTGATGATTATCCTTACGGAGGGATTGAATACAAAGGGGACCCTGACATGCCATTTCCACCAGGATCCTCCTATGGGGATATTGGCAAGAAATGGGTTTTCTATATTTCATTTTTTTGTGTTTTCCAATTTTGATAAAGGAAAAATAAAAAAAAACCCAAATATTTTTGTATGGTATCAAGTATTAACAATTGTTTTGTTACAAAGAAGTAGGTCTATGATGACCAAAGGAATTACCACAACATGGGTGAAGGGGCCAAGGAGATGAGCTAGTAGGAGGGGACACAGAGAGAGTGCTATAGAATGTACATGGGAACCTATCTCGATTGATGCACAAGAGTCCTATGGTTCAAGTGCAGGATCTACCAGAGGCGATGCAACGACTGGTAGTGGGTGTACCCCATGCATGGGTGCGACTCTTCCGACGTCTTGCAAATTTCGTAGTGTTCTATGATGACATGCATTTGACACCACAGACATAGATTCCATGGTTATGATATGTACCAACCATATATGTATTTTGAGGGTGTGAGCCCCATTTTGTACTATGACACCATATGTTTTGGACTTGAAAGGATGAAATATAAAAAAATTGGTCTTCAAATTTACTTATATATGTTACAATGTATAAATGTATGAATGTGTTTTCTTTACTTAGATATGTGACAAATTCCAATCTAAAATGTAATTAGCATATGCATCAAATACTTGGTTAGAACATCTAGGGATGTGATTGTAAGTAAGAAAATCAAAGTATTGTTCCAAAAGTCGTACCCATAGGAATTGTCGGAGTAGAGTGGGATCTCTCACACGGTAACTTCCGTTCAACTGACATACGACTAACTGGGAGTCCAGGTGAACTTATAAATATCAAACACCATGTGAAATGGCGTTGTGTAATAGCTCTATAATGGCACTATACTTAGCCAAATTATTCGTTGATGGCTCTAGACGAATGCCACCTGAAGACACCAGTTGTCCATCGAGTGAGTAAATGACCCAAGTGGCGGAAGTCATGTTCTGCGTATGACAACTAGCACCGTTTGTGAATCCTAAGTAAACTGGATATTTTATTGACATCTTCCAACCAAAGGGAAAAATCAATAAGCAAGTCGATGAGGCAAAGAAAAAGATAAATAATTATATACATTAAGATACACTAGTATACAAAGGTCACGCTTAAGTTTGAGGGCTCAAGCATAATACCAATGACGGAAAGAAAAATATAAAGAAGCATATACATTAAGATACACTAGTATACAAAGGTCACACTTGATTTTGAGGGATCAAGCATAATACATTTTAAGGTATAGCCCATTTCTGGGCTCATCCAACATATTCCCCTCATAATATTCTAATTCGTAGGATCCTTTCTCTAATATATGTCGCACGATATAAGGACTGTGCCACATGGGGTTGAATTTACCTACCCCCAATGGTTCTTGGCTTGGTCATAAAGGAGAACCAAGTCACCCTCAGCATACTGTCGGGGACAGATAGACTTATCGTATTGAACCTTAACACATTGTTTATTTGCTTGGATAGTCGTAGAGGTGTCTCGACACTGCTAATCGAGGTGCTCTAGGTGCACGAGTTGTTCCTCAAGATCAGATGTGTCAGGTAGGAGCTCAATTTCCAATTTAAGGGAAGGGATTTCACATTTAGTCGGAAGAATCAACTCCATGCCAGGTACTAACTGAAAAGGAAAGAAACTAGTGGAAGTATTTATCGTGGTTAAATATGCCCAAAGTTCAGGGTAAAGCATTACACGCCAGTCATATTTACTCTGGCTGATAGTTTTTTGCAAAATGGTTTTGAGATATTTATTCATTGCCTCTACTTGTCCATTTTCCTTGGGATAATAAGGGGAAGAATGATCATGTTTAAACCCCAGTTTTGATGCTAACTCCTTCATTATTTCATTCTGAAAGTGACTTCCATGATTAGTGACAATATCTTTTGGGATTCTGAACTAGGCTATAATTTGGTTGAGCACGAAGAATGTTGCATTCTTACCATCGAATTTAATGGTAGACATGGCCTCTTCCCATTTAGTAAAATAATCCACGACCATGATAATATGTTGGTGACCCCCAACTGAGGTTGGGTTGTAGTCCATAAAATCCACCCCCACTTGGTGAAGGGACCAATGGTGATGACCGGGTGAAGAGGGGCTAGGTGCGAGCACATTTTCAAGAAGTGTCACCTGGAAAGGGTGACACTGCTTGAATGATTCAAAGCAATCTTTAAAAATTGAAGGCCAAAAATAATCGAATCGCAATATATTTTGTGTTGTCACAAGCCCAGATAAATGAAAACCGCAAGCTCCACTGTGACATTCATTGAGAACAAATTCAACTTCCTCTTGATTCAAGCAATGATGTAAAATATTATCCACCCCTCGGTGATACAAAGTGTTACCGATAATAAGGTAGTTCTTAGCATGATGACATATACGTCGTCGATTGTCTCTTGATAGATGTTGGGGTAGCTTTACGGTTTGAAGGTAGATCAAAATGTCTCCATACCAAGGGTCTGAAGATGAGATAAGGAAAATATGTTCATCTGTGAATGAATTGCCATGAAAAATGTCCTCATCCAGTCCAGGGAAGTTCGACATCAATTCAACAAAAACTAGTGATTTCTTAGATTTCGCAGAAGCAAAATCGAGATAAAATTCTTGCATAATAACAATCCACTTATTATTCCCCCCCCCTATGATACACTTGGTAAGGATGTATTGAAATGGATTGATATCTGAAACTATGGTAGTTTTTCAAAGTGAGATATAATGTTGTAATATCTGAACCACATGTACAACAACCAAGGCCAACTTATATACATGAGAGTATTTAAGTTCATGACCAACTAGGTTTCGACTGAGATAGTAGACAATGTGCTTATCGAGTTCATCGTCCTCCTGAACTAATACCATACCAACCATCCCTTCAGATGCGACGATATAAAGCAAATAGTCCCTATTGTAGTTGGGGGGCTTCAACAGAGGCGTTAATAACAAAGATTTCTTAAGAGAATAGAAGGACTCTTGGGCTCACTCATCCCATATGAACGTAGTGTCCTTATTCAAAAGATGCATAAAACATTTAGTTAAATTGGCATTGTTCACTATGAAATGATGCAGGAAGTTAGCCTTCCCATGTAAACCTTGAAGTTGTTGAATGTTGCGCGAGGGAGGAAATCAAAGTATTGCCTCAACCTTCATAGGATCCACCATGATCCCATGCTCAGAAACTATAAGTTCTAAAAGATGACCATACCTAACGCATAATATGCACTTGTGAGGGTTCAACTATATGTGATAATAATGACATCTCTCAAATACTAGTCGAAGGTGAGTTGAGTGATCTACCCTCTTGTGAGAGTGAGCAGGGAGATTATCTAGATAAGATTCAACGATATGCTTAAGGTAGTGAAATGAAAAAGGTCATGGCACGTTAGAAGGTCGCTCCAACATTTTTAATACTGAAATGAATTTTCAAGTATGCAAAGGTACCCCAAGGAAAAATAAACTTCATCTTGTGTTGATCCTCGGGTTTGATCTGAATTTGATTATACCCTGAAAATCCATCCATAAAGGAAAAGACTTCACTTCTCGCACATTCATCAAGAATTTGGTCAATGAAAGGAGTGGGGAAGTTTTCTTAAGTACATGCCTTATTCAAGTCCCTAAAATCCATACACACACAGACAATTCCTTTCTTTTTATATACGTGAATGGAATTGGACACCCATTCGGTCAAGGGAACTGGGTAGATGAAACCAACATTGAGTAACTTCTCTACTTCTTCCTTAATGGTGAGGGCCTTACTAGGATGAAAAACTCTAGGACATTGATGAACAGGTTTAACATTCAAATAGGTTTTAATTTCATGCTTGAAAATGATGGGGTTGATCCCTGACATCTCTTCATATGTAATGTCCCCATTTTGGGACATTATAACATTACAACATTTCAAAGTGTTATGCATACCCGAGTAGCCAGATAGGGGTGACAGAGAGTTTGAGAGATATTGAGGGGTTTGTTTGGGCCCAACTTGCATCGATCATCATTAGGATCCATTCCGCACACCTGGGCTTTGGTTTCGTTGCATTCCGACGATTTCCATAATTTTGAGTTATTATGGGTCATATCTTAATTAAATTCACTAAGAAGATCATAATGGGCATATTACTTGGAGAAACCTCTTAGTGTAATATCTCATCGGAATCGGGAGGAAGAGCACTACAGAATAAGATGATGAGAAGTGACTTTCAGTGGCTGGAGAAGCCATTGGGATGGATAAATCACTTTTTAGAGGTAAAATCGTTAATTAATTAATTAATTAAGTGATTTAATCAAGGAATAATAAAATAAAGTAAAAGTCACTTGGAGGGAAAATGTCAACAATGAATTAGGGTTTCGGGAAGCTATAAAGGAAGGGTAAAGCAACCTAATTCAAGATGCATTGTTATGATTTGATGTTGAGAGTTCCCAGAGGAGGAGGAGAGCCGACCTTACTGTTTTGTGGATTTCTAGAGGAAACCACCACCATTGATCGGTTTCAGTGTTGAGAGACACACCCTAGCCCATCAGAGATACCATCTAGGTATTTTACAGTACTTTTAAGAAGTATCCATTGTAGAGTGCGCAACTCAGCCAGTGAGGGCGCAAGTTAGTTTGAGGGTTTGGAGAGCTACACGAGATCCATATCCAGATTGCAGTTTCCTTCCAACCCATTTGAGATCCAGCCAGGGCGCTTCTATTGAGCCATCTATCGTCAGATTCTGACGGTGGAATATTTCATATCTACTCATTCATCCATTTAGGGCACAGCTCTTCCGGACAGACATTTGGTGTTGCATGCAGAGTTTAAGAGAAGAACTGGACAAATCCTTCCGACCCATTTCCTTATTTGGCAAGACGATCGTTTTGAGACATATAGAAGTAGATTCTGTTGGAGGAATACTTTGGGGCGCATCCAGTGCTCCAGGAGGTGCGAAAACCCCCCAGGGGTCCAGATCTGGTGCCTTAGAGACCAGATTCGAGATCCGACACTCACCCATTTCAGTCTAGAGGCCATGGCGCTTCTTTTGGAGAAGTTTCTAGTGTATTCTGATGGTCTGAACTTCCAGACGAGTTTTCCAGCTGGTAGCGGTTACCGTACTTCGCCAAAATCGCATACTTTCGCCGATCCATCTGTGCAGGCATCAGATCTGCTATCATCTTCTGATCATGAGTATTTTTATGTTATTTGATTGTGTTTATATTCTATATTTCCAGTAGGCTATCATATTTCCATGCTCGAACCGTATTATACATGATATTGGGCAGTTAATGTTCTTTACTTCTGCATGGATCCTTTATATGTTGTTTAAACCATAAATATGCAACATGCACATGCAATAACCATCAAGATCTCAAACATACAACTGAAACGCATCCATAAACCCCCAGTGTATCCGATCTGCAAGACAGAATAATAGATCAGTAGCAAATATCTCGATCAGCGGAATCAAGGATATTTCAGTGCTATCAGAGCTTTGGTCCTGCCAGCCCGTGACTAAAGTTGATGAGTTCAGCGCGTGACCCAAAAGGCAGAGAGGATGCTAGGAAACAGATATGAGCAACCAGAGGGCAGTGGTAAGGCCCCCATGGAACCAGAGGCAATCTTCATGCAGGTTATCAGTGATATGTTAGCTAGTCAGCGGACCATGTCTCAGTTCTTGGCTCAGGTGGCTGATAGATTGGCTATGGTGGGCATTCCGAGCACACAAGCCGCACATGCAACATAGGGGAACTCGGGGGCAGGCAGTAGACCCCATACACCTACTTGCACATACACATCTTCGAGTAGGATTCCCATACCATGGTTCCCTAGTTTTCAGAGGGCACCAACAACAACAACACAATAGTCGTTAGCACACAGGCTGCCCACTTAGGCGAAAGACTTTGCAGAGTACAAGAGGGAGTATGCAGCATTGGGTCCTGACTTTCATCATGAAATGACACTGGTCGAGTACTATGGACTTAGGGGCATGGACCATCCCAGAGAACCTCAGAGAGGAGGACAACAACAACAACAAGGGAATAACATAGATTTCATCCAGAAAGTTGGTAAACTCACCATACCTTCTTTTGATGGATTGTCCAAATGCACTGCCAGAGCTGGGGTACAAAAGTTAGACATGTACTACAAGCTCAACCAGATGATCGAGACGGAGGCTAGTGACTCTTGAACATTTGAGGGACAGTTGGATGGACAAGATGATAGTACATGCCCTTCATCTTCCCCGTCAGGCAATGTTGAGAATTCAACACTTCAGCATACTGGTGACACTTGTGAGGATTCATATGTGTTGGCACTTAGACATGATGAGATTAGGAGGTTGGATGACCTACCTATGGGTGTAGACATGGCTTCCAGGAAGTCATGTATGGAGGATGATGAGCGAGCCACATTTTTCATCTTCTCAGTCATATATGCTAGCCACGACACATGAGGATATCAGTGGCATTCCTGATATGGTAGAGGAGCCTTGTGTGGGGATTGTACACAAG